>APFE030147244.1:37474-74067 GCA_000404065.3 Pinus taeda
CTGACCCGGATCACCTAAAGGAGGAGATTGAACACTTAACCTCTGTCTTCAAAAACATTGGGTACAAAGAATGGAGTATCAAGAAAGCTATAAAAAGGGCTCAAAACAGGGCCCTCTCTAAGCGTACCCCTGAGGACAAAGAAAATCAAGGGAGGGTTTACCTTCCATACATCCAAGGGGTTACCGACAAGATTGCGAAAATATTAAAAAAGAAAAACATAGATACTCAATTTACAACATGTGGAACTATAAGGCAGATAATGAGGTCAGTTAAGGACAACATCGATCGTCAGCAACTCAAGGGAGTGTACAAGATTGATTGCTCATGTGGTAAGAGTTATATTGGGGAAACAGGTCGATCTCTGAAAACAAGGCTTAAAGAGCACGCAGCTGACATAAAGAATGATAGATCTCGTACGTCGGCCCTTACAGAACACTCATCCAAGACCAAACATCATATGTGTTTGGAAGACGCCAAGGTAATTGCAAGGGAGGACAATTATCATAAAGGAAAAATGAGAGAGGCCATTGAAATTATGAAATTCCCGCGGAACCTCAACAGGGACAATGGAAGTGAAATCAGTGGGAACTGGTTTCCCCTGATCAGACGAATTACCCCCTCGAAGCCCTTGGAAGCCCAAGATCAATAGACCTTCCAGTCAGAAGGTTTGTTTATTTATTAATTAATTAATCATCGCAAATCATTTAATTTTATTTTATTTAAGTATATTTAATTAAATTTATTTTAATTAATTATATAATTACAGTAAAATTAAAGGCTTAATTAATTAAATTAAAATAAATTAAGGTTAATTAAAATATTAAGTTATATAAAAATAAAACATGATTAATGATAGTAAAACAAAAATTAAAATAAGGTATTAAAATTAATTAAATATAACTAATATAATAAAAATTAATATAATTAATTAATATAATAATAAAGGCTTAATTAATTAATTTAAAATTAATTAAGGGCTTAAATTTAAATATTAATTTATATAAAAAAAAATAAAAACATGATTAATATAGAAAAATAAAAATAAAATAAGTATAAAAATTAATTAATTATAATAAAAGTAATATAATATAAAAAGGCTTAAATAAAAATATCAATTAAAATAAAATATGATTAATAAAAAGGAAATAGAATAAGGGAATTAGGTTTTAATAAATAGGGTAGTTTAATCTAATAAGAAAAGTAAAAATTAATTAAATTAACCAATATAAATAATAATAATAAAATAACAATTAAAATGATTATTTATAAATTCTAAAATAATGCCATTAAATTAAGTAATTGATGAAGTATTAATTAGATTCATTGAATTGAATTTTAATTAATTTTATCATTTTAATTAAATATTATAATTAATATATTAATTATATTAATTTATTATTATTAATCTATATAATAATAAATTAAAATTAAATAATTAATAATATAATAATAAATTTAAATAAATATCTTGAAATAAATAATAAGTAGTGCCGGCTCTCATATTAGGGTTCCTATGTATTTGTGTATTTATATCCAGGTTCCTAGCTCTTTCTCTCATCATCATTCATTCATTTCATCTATCTTTCAGAGTGTCCTGATGATGGACCCCGTTGGGGTTCGAAACGTCGACTAAACTGGAAACTGTGGATAATCCTTTTATTAATTAAGAGGATATGAGAGAATTGGTTAAGGATGTGAAGGGATAAGATTCTAGATAATAGGGTTTGTTGAGATATTCTAGTGGTGTGGAGATATTAAGGGGATTGAGCATTTAATTAGTTCAGTGTGTAAATAGGAATGGGTTTTTTGAGAGAAAAATAGAGGAAAAAAATTGTGATGGGTGAGGAGTGAGCAAGGTTCTCCTTGGGAGCCTTCAGAAGTTTGTAAAAGGGCCATGGATTTGCATATCTGGCCATGAATATCACTGTGTGAATGTTTTTTTTTTATGTAAATATAAGTATGTCGAATTTGACTTTGTATGGATATGTTGTGGCTATGCATGTGGTGGCAGAAATTGATGTTATACAACTTGAATTTGAATGAAGTGATAATGGTTCTTATTTTTCCAGTGCGCAATTGGTGTATGTGTTAACTGTTGATGCGTGGCTCTATGTATAGAGATCGCCCTAAATCTTTGTTATAAAGCGCGCAATTGTTTATGCTTGAACACTGTCCGTTGTGTGACAAGCAGTCAAACCTTTCAATTGTGAAGTGAGTAATAGTGTAAACAGGCCCTACAAATGGGTTTGGATTCCACATCGAATTATATGGTAAAATAAAATTAAAAATGTATAACTCACACAACATATTTTGGTCAGAGTTGTTGACACACACATACATATCCATAAAATTGAGGTTATGAAATATGATAAGGTTGTCCTATTGTGATCTAATGCAACTAAGAAATGACCTAATTCTCATTTAAATAGATGGAATAAACATGTGAAGGAATTCAAGAAGTAAACCCTTGCATAGCTAATTCGACTCCAACCTTTTTAAGATCCTATTCCTTTAAGGATTTCTACTTCCACTTTTTAATTTCTTTACCCCACTTGGCCTCTTGTCGCAGGTACATGGTGAACCATATATTCTTAATTGTATCAATTACTTGTCAATGAGTCTCTCTGATAATCACCCCTATATCAAATAATTCATCCCTCTGCCAACAATAAAGATCAGGTTTAAGTAGTAAAACTTCATGGGTGTTAGATAAAATATCATCAAGGATAACATTAATAACATGGTGTGCCTATGTTGCACACTCCTAGGAATATTGAGTGGCTTTGGCCTCAACCCCTCCGTTTCATGAATTACCTTTAATAAAGCATCCATGTTATGCAATTTTGGTTTTAACCAATGTAATTTAGTTTTCAACCTTTGGTTTTGCAGCAAAATGCATTTATTTTGCTTTAGTAATGTATGATAAGAAGTACTACAAAACCTAAAGGGTTTGGGAATCAAAACCTTACCTTTTGGTTTCTTCCCTTTGTCAGAAAAATGCATTTTTTTTTAGTAATGTATGATAAGCGGGAATACAAAACCTAAAGGGTTTGGGCATGAAAATCTTACCATTTGGTTTCTTCCATTTTTCATTAGAGACTCTAACATGAAATTGCATCTCCTCCTGGAACAAAAAATCATCTTCACTAATAATGTAAAATTCCCAATACATGTTTTGTTGTCGCCAATAATGTCACAGGGCTATCCTCGCTTTGTTTTCCCTTTCCTTTTTGGCATTCCCTATTAAGATAACATTGTTTGTGGTTCAACGATGAAACAGAGTCCTTCTTTCCCTTAACTACCATTTTATTCATGAGAGGCTACACAAATGCCCGCGGCTTCAACTTTCCGCCCTATGAAAAAGGTCCCCACAGGAGCTCCATCCTATTTAACTCACCCTTGATGATAAATCTAATAAGCCGCTGGTGGAACAATGCTAATTTAGGGTTCTTTCCCTTATGGCTTGTTGTGACCATCTTAGTCAAGCTCTTGAGGAGGAAATAGAGAATATGTGTCAATTTTACTCCATCAAGATGCATTAAATATGGATATGATAATGGTAAAATTTGCAGTAACGACCTTTGCATGTGATAAATTTTTAAATGAAATACATGGTGTCTCGCCATACCAATTGCATAATTTCTTTCATTACTCCCTATTTCAAGTCAGGTAATGATGCAAGGTCTTCTACAAAGGGGTGCCAACTCTCATCCGAGATCTTCAGATTCTTAGACCATTTCTCACTAGTCGTCAAGAGCCCAGTGCTCGCAACAAAGGTTTCTTTGTTCACAGGAATGGCAATGGAGCTAACTAGGGCCTATTCCACACCAAAAGTTTTGGAAAATTCAAACACAATGAGAGTGTCACAACCCTGAAATTTCTCCAGAAGCAAATCCCATTATACATGCACAAAGATATCCCAAATAGTCAGATTAACCTCAATGATCTTGGCATTGTCGGGCTCCTTCCTCATTATCATTCCACCCATTTAAACTCCCTTGCAACTCTGCTTGTAGACACTACTATTGTATGTT
The DNA here is from genome assembly GCA_000404065.3 of Pinus taeda. Taxonomy (NCBI): domain Eukaryota; kingdom Viridiplantae; phylum Streptophyta; class Pinopsida; order Pinales; family Pinaceae; genus Pinus; species Pinus taeda. Next base: position 41,510 of record APFE030147244.1, read on the forward strand.
ACCTTTCCCCAAATGGCTTGAATGCAACCTACCTTAGAATTAATTCAAACCCAAAACCACTTGCTTTGAATCCCCAACCATTCTGATCACAATATTACGATTGAGTCTTATCGCCTCTCTGCTGCATGCCACAAAATGAAGCCATGAAATAATACCGCTGGAAAATGACATGATTGATGTGAAATGCAGGATAGGAATATGATATTCCACGTAATTTTATTATTAGATATCGAGGGTGGTCATAATGGTAGGATATCATATAAATAATTAATTTTATAAGATATCAAGTGTGGGTAGTTTATGCAGGGTATAATACCAATGTTGAATTATGATACAAAGTATCATGTTATACATAGGTAGTTAGGTATAGGAGATAATAAGGTATGGAAAATACATAAGATAGGTTAAAGGGCGTTATTGGATAGGAAGTGGAATATAAAATAAATCGACTAGGTGGGTAGGGTGGATAGCAGAAGGGGTGGAACATGAAATATATTAATAATAATAATCATGTTTTTTAAGTAGATTAGTTACACATTAGGGTTAATTTCAAGTATACAAATCACATGTCATTATTTCCTACAAACATTGAAAAAGAAAATTAAGAAATAGTCAAGGGTACCTGGCTCGTGGAGGTAGACATGTCATAACCTTGTCACTCTCTATCTTTATCACAAAATTCATTCTTGAAGGATGGTATAAGAAATATGATGTCCATATCTTCCTGCAAAATTAATTGTAATGATGTCAAGCGGCATCAAGAAAAATCATGTCATTAATATTTTATTTTATTATTATATATTTCTGAACTTTGTCAGTCGGAGTCCCAATTTTCTAAGTTAAGCTCGTCTAATTGCGCCCTTATGGGTTTTCACAATTGGAAATATTCCTTCTAGTAATGCCATCCAGAATTTGGTTTTTCAGCATTAGTAATGTTGATAGCGCCTAGAAACCAGGTTTTCGTTCACATATCTTTCTCTTCTTTTTCTTTGTTTTTTTTGGTCGATGAATCGAGAAATCAAGAATTCGTAGAGGAGAGTGGGATGGGCTACTTGTTCTATAAATTTCATGTTAGAATGTGTTACCAACCCCTAAATAAATTCTTCTTTTGATTAGGGTTTCTAATACAACATTTATAGATGTCAATTTTCCATTAATGGAGTTCATGCTTCATCAATGGCATGAAGTCGTACGGACCCATTATTGAACAAGGTTTCAATCTTGTAGTCCCCAACCATCATTTTATAGAATTTAATTTAAAATCCTTGTATATTGAGTTGAATAAAAGAGCCTAAGACTCCTTCTTTGAATTTATGTTTCTTTATAAACTTATCATGCCATTTCACATGTTGGTGTTACACGATTGTTTTCTAGTGAATGACATCCTCTCAGATCTCATCAAGCTCATAAATTTTATTTAATCAATGTTGTTGTGCTTCAGAAAGCTTCATTCCCACTTGCAAAGTAGTCCTCAATGTTTTGATCTCAATTTCAATAGGGAGGATAGCTTTCTTTCCATACACAAGCTCATATGGAGTGAAACTCATAGTTCTCCTCCAAATGATTCTATAAGCCCACAAGGCTTCTGGAAGCTTATCGACCCAATCCTTATGATGTTTTTATAAAGTTTTGATCAATATATTTTCTATTACCTTATTGGTAGCCTCAACCTATCCATTTGCCTGCATATGGTAAGGGATAGACATTTTGCGCTTAATCCTAAACTTTTCGATGCGATTTTGAATATTATTGTAGGTGAATTGAGCTCCCTATTCTGTGAAAATTTCTCGAGGCATGCCAAATTGAAAAAATATTTCCTTATACAAAAAATCAACCACTTCTTGCTCAGTTACCTTAGATAAGGACTGTTCATCCACCCACTTAGTTACATGATTTGAACATACCAAGATGTACATCTCTTCTTGATGGTGGATTAATTGGTCCCAATTCTCAAAGGGTTCCAACATGATCTGAGGTTGAAGTGACATCTCATGAGACTATCCTCACTGACCCATTCTCTTTGTCACATCTCCTAACATATTTCTTGGCATCCCTGAAAATGGTCGACCAATGATACCCCTGTCACAAAATTTTGTTTGTGTTCCTTTTATTTCCGAAGTGTCCTCCACAAGGCTCTCCATGACATTCCTTTAAAAAAAATTTAAATCTCATCCTCTCAGATGCATCTCCTGACCACCTGATCAAACCGGGTTTGAAATAAATCTCTATGAATCCAGGAGTATTAAGCACCATATTTTATGACTTCTTGTCGCTCTCTAGGAAGAAAATGTTATGGAAGCATTCCTACAACCAAATAGTTAGCAATATACGTGAACCAAGGTACCTTAGTATATAAGGTGAACAAGTGCTCACTTGGAAAAACATCTTCTATAGAATTGAATTTTTCTTCATTATAAATTCTTGATAAAAATTCAGCAACAACATTTTCTTTTCTAAGTTTATCAATAATTTTAATGTCAATGTCAATTATTGCAGAAGAAGTAACCATTTGGTCCCTCAACCATGAGTAATAGGTTTTTTCATAAGATATGAGATAGTCAAATGATCAATGTTCACAAGCACAAGATATCTAGTGACATAATGATTAAATTTGTTGATGGCATGAAGTATAACAAGGAATTCATTTTTGGTGACAGTATAGTTTAATTCAGTTGGGGTTAGATTCTTACTGATGTAGTAAATTGCATAAGGTTTTTGATCCTCTTTTTGTCTCATTAAAACCCCAATGGTCATGTCTAAAGCATCAGTGTAGATATGAAGAGGTAGAGACCAATTAGGACCTTGAAGGATGGGAGCAAGAGACAACTTTTTGTTTATGTATCAAAGGCTTATTCATATTCTTCATTCTCGGAACATTTTGCAGCCTTAGTCAAAAGATAAAAAGGGGAGACGTTATCTTAGTGAAATTTGCTATAATTATACAATAGTATCCTACATAACCCAAATATTTGTGGACATCCTTTTGTGTAGTATGACTAGCAAGCTTTATTATAACTTCTATCTTATCAAGGTCTACTATGATTCCTTCATAAGAAACATGGTGTCTTAATATGATCCCTGGATTAAGAAGCATCTAAAAATTTGCATTACTAAGGGTGTGTTATGAAACCAGCTCATAAAAAGATAGAAAAGATATATTAATACCTTAGAATTCAGCCTCTTCAAGGGGGAAACCTCCTTTACATTACACAAATGAATAATTCTTGGATGATACAAATGACAAGACGTCCTTTCTATATATAGGAGTCTAAGGGGTCATAATATAATCAGAGCCGATATAACAATAATAATGTAAGGGCACAATAATAACAATAGTGGGCTTCTATGGGGCACAATAATAACATTGGGGACTACATGGGCACAACAATATAATAAGGGAGTTGTACTAATAACAATAAGGGGTTACACTAGTAGTATAGGGACCTAACATTCCCCTCCTTCAAAAAGTGTTTTCCTCAAAATTCTTGAGTAGTTTTTGATGCTTCTATATAAAATTATTGTCCTCCCATGTGCAATATTCAGCAAGTAAGTTCTTCCACTTGATGAAATACTCTGAAATTGATTGATTTTGTAGCTATCGCGTTCTTGTTTCTATGACTGCTCCAGGCTCCAATATGATTTTTCCTTCCTTGTCAAGTTCTGGCAATATTGTTTGAACTGGGATCTTATGCAACTTTTGAAAGAGTGGCCAAACTTCTTCATCCTTCTTCCATTCATCCCTTGCTCCACTTATCCAATGTGGTTGGATAATAGAAATATCACAAAACAATGTTTCCACGTCCTCATCCTTTCTTAAGAGTGTGCATGCAAGAACATTTTTCTTCCCTTTTTTGTAGATGATTTCAAAGTCATAACCTAACATATTTGTGACCCATTTTTTCTGTTCTTCTAAAGATAATCTTTGTTCTAAAAAGTATTTCAAACTATCATGATCCATTTTTACCTTGAAGTGTCTTCCCATTAGGTGAGGTCGCCATTTCTTAAGTGAATGTAGTATTGCCAACATTTCCTTCTCAAATACCTTGCTTGAGATGTAGCTATAAAAATACCCAATCGCCTTCATCAAAACTTCTTTCACTGCAATGTTGATATGCCTCTTATTTCATTTGATTCTGCACCAAAGTGGTGTTATCCTTTAAAAGTTGGATAACTTGTTGTTGATGCTCGATTTGATCTTTTACCCCTTGAACCTTTTTCTTTTTGATATGTCCTTCTATCTTGAGAGTTTGAGGAGTGGCAATTTCTTCCAATGCATTACAAGATATGGTCGGATTCATTTCTTGATGCTCAATGTGATCTTTCAATTCTTGAAAATTTTTCTTCTTGATATGCCCTTCTATCTTGATAGTTTGAGGAGTGATAATTTTGGCCAATGCATTACAAGATATGGTCAAATTCATTTCTTCTTTCTCGATGTGATATTTCACTTCTTGAACTTTTTTCTTCTTGATATGTCCTTCTATCTTAAGAGTTTGAGGAGTGGTAATTCTTGCCAATTATTTACAAGATATGGTCGGATTCATTTCTTCTTTCTTTGGGGTTGGTTCCTGGTGTATATCCTCTTCTTTTGATGTTTCTTGATGCTTTTCTTCCTCCTCTTCATAATCTATGTAAAATAATTTCTTCTCGGCACACTTATGACCTTTAGTGTATTTGTTATCACAATTGTAACAAAGCCCTTTTGCTCCTTCTTCTTCCAATTGTTGTGATGTCAACCTTGTAGGTTGTGGAATGTTAGGAGAAACAACACTTCCATCTTTATAGTTGTGAGGGGTAGACTTCCATGTTGCCATAATTTTTCTTTCCACTTTTCTTTCCAACTTGAGTGTCCTTTCCAATGAATCAAGTTCCCAAAGACGAACCTCATGTTGAATGTCATCCTTCAAAGTCCCTATGGAGACACCAATCCTCTGCTTCTGTGGAATATCATTTTCCCTTATATTGAATTTTTGAAGTCCTCAATGTGCTCTGCCATTGAACACTTTTGTTTGAGATTTATCAATTGGCTAAAGAAGGTGTTTCTCTTTCTATCCTCATAATGTGCTATCATTTCCTCCATGAAAATTGACCACGTAACAAGTTGTTTATGAGAACAAAGCCCTTTATACCATAAAAATTGATTTGATTCTAAATATGAAGATGCAATACGTACCTTTTGTGACAGTTGCACCTCATGTAGATCAAAATATTTCTCCATCTATAGTATCCAATTTACCGGATCCTTGCCATCAAACTTCCTCATATTGCCTTTTCTTGATTTTAGGAGCTCAATATTGAAACGAATGTAACTTTGTAATTTCATATCTCCAAGTTCTGAATTGTGTCCTACAGTAACTCTCAGAGTCCTCTTTCTAACCCCACAAGTATGATCATAATTGGATTTTCGAAGAAAGAGTTATGTCCAATCCCCTGCGATGACCTAATTATAGACTATTTCAATAAACCGAATTTGTATGACGTGACACGTGTCACTGTTTCAACCTTAGGTTATAAAATGGATGTCCAACAAAATCCATCTATCACATTTTACGAACTTTGAACCTGATGCTCCAAGCAAGAGTTATGACGATTGTCCCCAGGTCACCTATTTGGGATGTAATTTGGGAGCCTGCAGAAACCCTAAATGTATTGAACTGTATCTCTGTAATATAGCATAACAAGATCTAAAATTTGGGACTGAGTTGCACCACAATTGCAGCTCACATGAGTTTTAATTTTAGGGTTTGAACCTTCATAGAAACCAAATTATAGCGAAAATTCCACGATGACCTATTTGATATTGAATTTTGGAGCTTGCAAAAACCTTAAATTCCTCAAATCATATCTCTGAATATATAGTGAGACAAGATCTGAAATTGTGACTCAAGGTTCAGAATTATTTCAACTCAAGTGGATTTGTGTTTTAGCTTCTAAAACTTCGTAGCAAAAAATTTATAGTGAAAATTCCATGATGACCTGTTTGGAGAAGCGAAACCCTAGAATCCAAAGCTTTGATACCAAATGCTATGAAACCAGCTCACAAAAAGATAGAAAAGATAGACCAATGCCTTAGAATTCAGCCTCTTCGAGGAGGAAACCTCCATTACATTACACAAATGAATAATTCTTGGATGATACAAATGACAAGACCTCCTTTCTATATATAGCAATCTAAGGTGTCATAATATAATCAAAGCCGACATAACAATAATAATGTAAGGGCACAATAATAACAATAGTGGGCTTCTATGGGGCACAATAATAACAATATTGGGACTACATGGGCACAACAATATAATAAGGGGTTTGTACTAATAATAATAAGGGGTTACACTAGTAGTATAGGGACCTAATAGGGTGAGGTTGGTTTCTTGAAAATGGATCAACACTCTTTCTAAATTCTTTAAGGCTACTTCAAATGTGTCTCCTGAGAAAGTAAAGTCATCCATGTAAAATTTGACACAATCATGGGTTAAATCTAAGAATATACCAAGAACAACTCGCTGGAAGGTATTTGGAGCATTACACAACCCAAAAGGAATTACTTAGTATGCATATCTACCCCATGGGCAAGTGAAGGTACTATTTTCTTGGTCTTTAAGATCCACTTGAATCTGGTTGTAGCCACTTAACCCGTCCATAAAAGAGAAACATTTCTTCCCAACCAGGGTATCCAGGACTTGGTCGATAAAGGGTAATGGAAAGTAATATTTTAAAGTAAACTTGTTTAATTCGTGATATTCAACACATATTTACCATTTTCCACTTTTGTTGGGAACAATTACCAAATTGAAAACCCATTTTCTATCAAAAGTAGGATAGATAAAGTAAGCATTTAGTAGTTTTTGTAACTCTTCTTTCACAATGTCCTTTAGATCAGGATTCATCCTCGTCTGAGGTTGTCTGATATGTTAGGCATCCTCTCTTAAATAAATATTATGAGTGATTAGGTTAGGATATATACCCTTCATATCGGTATAGTCCTAAGTCAATGAAATGTTGGCTTTCAAAATTACTTCCATCAATTTCTTTTGTTAGGAAGGTTCTAAATGGGCATTGATATTAAGAGTTTTTTAAGGATAGATTTTGATGGCCTAGATCTGATCATTAATATCTGATGTGTTGGCATTATAGCTAATGTGTTGTCCTTGATGAAAACATACTTGATAAATATTTCAACATTATAGTAGTAGGATGATTACATAGCCTAGTACAAATGTGATAGAGAGAATGAACAAAGGAATATCAGTTAAGAGATAGAGGAATGATAAAGGTGAAATTTGGGAAAGTATATGTTATTCCTATTACAAATTTTGTGTACATATGTAGGCATGGTGAAGCAGATTCGTGTACATATTCTGCACCATGGTAATTGGAATATCATGGTTCGTTACCATGGTATTGGCCCATAGTATTGAGCATGATAATGGATATTTGATCCCATCAAAGAATGCCATCGACATTACTAAGGGATTGGCCTAAGGTATGGGCTAAGGCCTAAGCTATATAAGGATATGGAGATCAAGTGATAGAGTGTGAAATTTATGGGTTACAGATGAATAATTTGATCTGAAATAGGTATGCACCAATGAGAATGGAGGAGGTTCATATCTGATAGATCTGAAAATATAGTAGAGACTAATGAATATGATTGATATTTATTATTATGACTAAAAATGATAGATCTATGGTGGTAATGATACTCCAACATGAATGTGTGACAGTAAGTTTTGCGGGGTGTGTGTTGTGGTTGAAGTGAAGGAATGATTTAGTGATTACAGATTTATATGTGGGTTTGTCTATGAGATTTCACTTACATACATGAATCTACTTCTAGGTAGTCGTGTATACATTCTACAAAACTTCAGAATCTGTACACAGGTGTCAAACATGAGAAGTGCGTACATACGTAGATATTCTTTGTAATAATCACGTATACATGCTAGGGTTTTCCATATAAGTTGATGATGATGGTTGACCTGTTCTGTTATGTTTGTTCTTGTCTATCAATGAAGTCTCTCTTATGATAATTTGTCTTTGATAGTACTGGTTAAGTTAACTTGATTATGGAATAGAATGTTTCTTAGTGATAAATCTACTGTGTTTGATCTGTATTCGGTTTAGTGATCTGTGATGGGTTCAGTATGTGATTCCATGTGACAATTATTCATACTCAATTGTTCAGTGTTTTGAGATCTGTACGTGGGTACTCTTAAAGAGAAGTGCGTACATACATGGGTATGATTCATAAAAGTAGCGTATACATTCTAACATATGATTGAACAAGGTTTGCAGTGATAGGATATGATTTATGTGATGAACATTATGTGGTATGTTATTTTGATAAATGGGTGTACAATGATATGGGTTGATATAGCTTCTTTGGTTTACTGAGATTCAATGATTGGTTTGTTAATGTTGATTGAATGAGTTCATTCAGTGACTGATTTGATCAGTTAAGTAATTGATTGATTTGATACATTGATTTCTTTCAAAATTATCACTTGATATTGGGCTTAAATGATGGAAGTAGGTCCAATATAAAAATATGATCAAAACTGGCATACAAGTTTTAATGTTTTGATTCAGGTGGATCCAATATGAAATATTATGAAAAGTGGTCCGCATAGGTGTTGAGGGTTGGAGCATGTGTGAGGGATTCAAAGCTTCCTTCTAGTGGTAGTTGGTAAATATTTTTAGGGGGTTGGAGCTCCCTTCCGGTGGGTGTCGTAAATGAGATCAAGGGGTTGGATCTCCCTTCCAACGGGTGTTGGAGAACAAGAGAAAGTTGTAGCCTTATGCAAGTGGGTTCCTATGTACTGATATGAGTCTGCGTCAGTACAAGATTGTAAGATGGTTTTCTTTATAATAAAATAAGAAGAAAGAGATTATGACAATGGTGGTTTTCTTCCACATTGGGTTTCCACCTAAAAATCTTGGTGTCCTCATGTGTTCTTGTGTTTCTTATGTGTGATGGTTTATTCTATTTTTATTGTTCATGGTTACTATTTAATTAATGTCTAATGAAGTAATGATGCACTGGTTCAAGTTGAACAAATGATGAAATAAATGAGAAGTTAATAAACTAGATATAGTCTATTTCTCTTCATCACAATCATGTACATACGTTGGTTTACTTAAAGACATTAGCGTACATAAATCAGAACAAGAAATTGGAAAGTTTAACTGAGTTTAAAATATTGAGTCATCCCTCCCACTCTCAGTATTTTTCCCAACAATTGGTATCAAATCAGGTCCCTGAGTAAAAGATTGATCACTTAAGGGAGATTTCTCAAGATGAGTAGTTAAGAAGGAGTATTTTATACCAGGCCACCTTTATTTAATGGAACTAACTTTATCTTTTGGAAAGTCAAAATGAGGGCATATGTATAGACACTTGGAATAGATGTATGGGAAATTGTTGAAGGTGCATATCAGTATCCAACCTCTATTCCCAAAGATACTGTAGGGAAGAAACAATATAAAATCAATGCAAAAGTTGTAAATGACATCTTGGGAAGTTTGGCCAGTTTGAATTTTTGAAAGTCATGTAGCTGAACACCAAAAACAAAATGTGGGATAAGCTTATCCAAAGTTATGAAGGTGACACCAAGGTAAAAATTGCTAAACTTCAAACATTTAGAATTCAGTATGAGACACTCAAAATGCATGATGATGAAAGCATTACAAAAATTTTCCTTAGAGTAGAAGAGATTGTTAACTCAATGATAAATATCTATGATGAAATAAAGGATGTTATTATTGTTGAAAATATTTTTAGATCACTAACTCTGAAGTTTGATTCCAAATTCTCTGTTATTGAAGAAATGCAGGATTTGAAGATTCTCAATGTTGAACAACTCCATGGGATCCCAATATCTTTAGAGATGAGAAAAAGAGGTCCATTAGATATGAGAAGAGCATATTTTAAAGCCACATATAAAGGGAAAGAGAAGGAATCACTCAATAATACAAGCAACATATCATATGAGGAAGAAGAAAACTTCATGAGGAAATTGCAAGTAGGAACTGGAAAATTCAGAGGTAAACTTCCCATTAAATGTTTTGCTTATGGAAGAGTCAGCCATTATGTATCCAAATGTCCATATAGAGAAAATCATAAAGAGAATATAAAGAATGTTTCTAGAAAAAAGTTTTCTAGTAAGAAAATCTTTTACTCTAATGAAGATAGGCATAGCACATTCAATAACCAGTAAAATTCATATTCATATTCTAACAGTCACTATCAAGCAAGTATGGCTCTTGAATATCAGTCAATTAATGAATTAGATAGTTTTCAAGTAGATGGCTTAATGAGAGCAGTGAAAGAGAATGATAAACTCAGGAATGCAAACAAAGAAGTGGAAACAAAAAGAAATAGTATGGTGAAGGAATTAAACTTGCTGAATATGGAATTAGAAGCAACCAGTAGAAGAACAGAAAGCATGAGAAGACAACTTCAAGAAAAAAAGAAACATTGTGAGACATTAGAATATGAAGTTGTGACCATAAAGAAATAATATGAGAATATCAACAAATGGGTAAAGGCATCTAAATCTCTAGAGAATATTATTAATGAACAACACTCTCCTCAAATAAAAATTGGCATTGGGTACAATCGCATGGATTTGCATACACAATGTGATAGTGTTATTCAAAGGAAAACTAAATCAAGTCACACATCTGAAAGAAATTCTCCTAGATCAAGGTCAAGATTAGTCCCTAGGAACAAATGATAGTTTTATGGATATTGTTTCCCGTGTAACTCATTTTGGCATAATGCCAATGATTGGAGGTCAAATATTTGGAACATAACCAAGAGATGGGATAAGTTCGAGCACATAACTAGAAATTGTAAGCAGATTTGGAGGAAGAAGGAACATCAGTCAAAAACATAGGCAAGATTGACCCTACTGTAATCAATCGCTCTTAAATCCTACTTCCCATAGTGACTACAGAAGTGATGTGCGGTAAATGACATCATGAAGAGTAGGTGATGATTATGAGATCCATGGGATCAAGTGATGTATGATCTCAGGGGGAGCCATGCATATGTATATCTTGATAATGATTCCGTATGTTGTTTTCATATTCATTTGGTATTACTGACATTGAATTTGATGTAGTAACAATGAACAAAAACATACAGTAGAGGATCAAAGGGAGTTGTGGCTATGAAATTTCAGCGTTTTACTTTCTGTACACGGATCTTATGAAGGGTCATTGCGTATATACACTCTTTTTTATCTAGATAGTCACATATGTTTCTATGATATGAATAAATAGTGGGATAGACTAGTGGAGAGGTTTTGATATGTTTCATTAAGTTATTATTTGGCTTTCTAGTTCTAACATTGGTTGGTTACAATCTGTTGATGCTCAAATACTATGTAGATGTGGTTGATGAGCCCCAAATGGGTAATTATATGGGCTCATTCTGCCTCTTATTTCAACTTAATCCACCATTCCCATTAGTTTGTTGCATGTTTTTGAATATATTTATGCTAATAGAGTGAATTGAGTTAGTCACTTTGCCATGTAGTCTAATGTGTGCTTTATGCAGATTTTTTGAGCAATTTTGGACAAGGACCAGGAATTTATGAGCAAATGATAGCCAAAATCGAGGAACACAGGGAAGAGGACTTGTAGGGGGGTGTCTACTTCATTAATGACCCCTTTCCTTGAATCTTCCATCAACAACTCGGAGCATAAAGGCCCACATTGATGATTCTAAGGGGCAGCCAAGCAAGTCAAGTAGGGTTGTTGTTTATCTTCAGTTCTAGGAAGCCGAGTTCCTTGATTTTAGGAGGACTGTTGGAGGTCCCCATTTATATAAATAAGAAGGCTTAGAGCCTCATTAATTTATCCAGATATACTTTTGTGCAGCATTGTGTTTAGCTCATTTTCGAGTTCCTTTTTAGAATAGATTATGTAATGTTACTGCTATTTTGGATAATGGAGATGAAATAGCTTTTGAGCCAGCACTGATCTCTTTTAGAGGGTTGAAGCTCTTGGGTTAGGGCCCAACCCAAGCTACCCAGCACCTCCTTATGTGTACTTATATGCTTTTGTTTCAATTCGTGAGTTAATTTCTGTTGCATAGATTCTTTTTACTTTGTTAGACTAGGTTTCTTTTGATGGTTAGTATAGTTTTTTTTTGTTTCAAGTTGCTTAAGTAAGTTTCTGTAGTGACAAAAAAATATCCAAAAAGTCCAATAGTAGGTCTTGATGTCCTTTCTCCCTTCCTGAGACTATGATTTGAGGTCAAGGAACTACTGTTGCCACCAAAAACACAGTTTTTGCTCTTCCATGCAGCTACTAGTGTGATAACTTGATTTAGGAAAGTTGATATTGGTTTAGACTCAGTTGCTTAGATAATTTCCTGTTCTTTTTTCATAGTTCTCTCGCATGCTTTTCTGTTCATAAGGTATTGTTCAATGTTTTCTGTTTTTAAGTCAGAAATTAGGTCAAGCTAGAGAAATTTCAGTTTTTAGTTCTTTCTTTGGTCAGTTTTGATAAGTAAATGTGCAGATCACTTGGAGGACATCTCAGCTCACCATACATCCATAGAACAGCCAGCACCAACCCACTTCTCATAGATTTCCCAGCTCATTCACGACATTTTGCCAATCTGCCCTAATTTTTGCATTTTTTCATAAAGTTGCTTTCTTGCCATTTGAACAAATCCAACCATCACGTTCGTTCTTGATCCCCCTTGACAAGTTCTAGAAACCTCAACACCTTCATCTAGCCTTCAGTTCCCCTTTCCCATCATTTTTCCACCTTCAAAACTCCAAAAATAGCTCTCAGCCTCCTCCTGTAGATCCTCCTGTAGATCCCCTACAGCCTCTTATACAATTTCCTGTGAGTGATTTTTTGAAGTCTGATCATTATGGAAGTCTCTAGAAGGGTACTAAGGGCTTATTAGGACCTATCCCCACCTTCCTCTACCTCTGCAACAACCAACTCCATCTTCCTTTTCCACCAAACCTCTGCACAGTCACAACCAGATAAATCACAAGCATAATAATTTCACATAAAAACACTCAAAAGTACAAAAAGATGATTTCTTCTCATTTCTCTTCAGAAGTAGCTTGAATAAATGCAATTTACCTTTTCAGTAGTCAATAGCCCTCATTTCATTAGTTTCCATCTCTTTTCTTGCAAAAGTAGGGTTAGTGGGTAAAATAGGGTTTTCTAGGGTTTGCTAGGGTTTGTTATGGTTTGTGTTTCATTTCAGTTTTCACTCTCTTTCTGAAAATAGAACAGTCCCTGAATAGTTAGTTTCCTTTCATCACAGTTAAAAGCTTCTTCTGAGAACTCATAGAAGTTGGCTTAAGGTCCTAGCAAACTTGCGCCAGCTGACCAAGTGACAACCTACAGTAAGAGCTAGTACTTGTGCATATAGCACCGTCGCTTCCAAGTTTGTTACGAACTACCGAGTTGATAAAAGTAAAGAAGGAAGACCCAGGAGTTGCAACATTATTGCTACAATATTGGAGCCCACCATTCTTTTGGCATCGTTGCCAAGGAAGCGTCAGATTATTTTGTGATTATTGCTTTTCTTCTATTTTCTACTGCAACATCTGCTAAGTAGTTTATTGCAGCAAAAGTAGAGTAGTTGTTTCATTTCAATTTTGCAATTTCAATTCTACAAAAGTAGATTAGGCATTTCCTTCTTTCATTTAAATTCTACAATTTCATTTCAGCAAGCGTAGATTATGCATTTCCTGCTTTCATTTCAATTCTGCAATTTCCATTCCAGCAAAGTAGATTAGTCATCTCCTACTTTCATTTCAATTCTGCAATTTCATTTCAGCAAGATTCATTTCAGTTAGTCACAATTTGATGTGCAAACCATTTTAGTTTTGCAGGTACAAGCAGAAAAAACAAAAATCACCCAAAAAGAGATTTCCTTTCATGCCTCATAGGAACAAAGACAATTCAAGAAAATTCCAACCCAACACTCCCACCACATCACTAAGTTGCCCTTCTCTCTTCTTTGGTGGAAGTGATCTAGAAGAACCTATAGGTGAAACTCCAGAGATATACGGAGATCCTATAATAGAAGAAGAGCAAGAAACCATTCCTCCTGAGACCATGGCTGAAAACAGAAACGTTAGAGGAAATGGGGAAAGAATAGAAGGTGTCTTTCCTATCCAGGAGACCAATGGAGATACTAAAATGAAAAATACAAGTCCTTCAGCCTTACCTCACTTCCATGGATTGATGACCAAAGATCGTGATACCTTCTTGTTTGAATTTGTTGTTCTTTGTCGAACCTATGACTATGCAGAAGAAGAGTAAAAGTTGAAATTGTTTCCTTCTACCCTCAAGCATGCAACATTGCGCTAGTTCATGGGGTTATCTGGAAACAGCAACACCACCTAGGCTCAGATGCAGAAAGCCTTTAATAACAAATATCAGGACTAGTTTAGATCAAAGGATACCAAGGAAGAAATATTTTGAATGACCATGGGAAGTGATGAGTCCTTAGAAGACTATGAAGAGAGGTTTCAGCTCAGTTATAAAAGGGCCAGGTGCACACTTGACCCCGAATCTCTAAAGTTGGTCCTGCTCAGAGGAGTCCCTGAAGAACTTCTAGATACCCTCCATTTGTTGGCTGGGGGAGACATCTACCAACTACCTTATGATGACATAAAGACTATGTTTAGAAACCATTCTAGGTCAGCCAGAAAGAGAGGTAGGGGGAATCAACCTTTAGCTAGTACATCCTCATCCAGTTCATCCCTTAGAAGAAAACTTGAGAATCAACTGGAAGATTTCAAGAGCGATATGACGCAGACTCTTTCCATGCAAATGGATACCTTGCATATCAAAAGGAAACAAGAGGAAGCCAAGAGGGCTTTGGCCATCTTTTGTCCCAGGTGCACTAGAAAGCATCCTAGGAATGGATGTCCATTGAACCCTATAGAAGTGTGTTCAATCTATGAAGAAGACCATTCTACGAATCAGTTCCCTTCCTTTCCCGGACTTAAAGTTGCATATCAGGGGGCTGAAGGAGCCACTGAACCACTCTATTTCATGAACCAAAGGAGGCCACATGGGCCCAAACCTTACCAGCAGGGAATGCAAGGGACAACCTAGACCTATTACAACCCCAATCAAGCCACTTCCATGCCTTCTTGGGGTCCCCCTGCTCATCCTTCCTGGTCCACACCCACTCCTTGGTTGTATCCACCTCAGTACTAGGCTCTGTCAATTGCTCATTCGTTTCACTCTTATGCTCAACCATAGCCTCAGTGGAATGCACCACATCAGGGGAGGATGCCCCAATACAACTCTCCTCCCACACTTTTTCCTCCACCACCTGTTCAACCACAACCATTACCTCCTGCTCCACCAAAGCAACCTCAAATACCTGCTCAACCGCACCCGAATCCCAATAATAGACAGACCCAGTAGGTATATAGTGGAGAAACATCATGCCCGACCTATGTTGTGGAAATTTAGGAGATTAACCTACAATCTGGGAAGGTTCGCCTAGATAACCAACCTCCTCCTAAGGAGGATGAGGAAGAAAAACAGGGAAGCTAACGAAAAGCCATTCCACCCTTTCCTGAGAGATTAACTGGAACCACTCAACCGACCCCAGAAGAAACTGAACTTCTAGGAGAATTGAAACAATTATGTGTAAAAATACCACTTCTCCAAGCCATAAAGGATGTGCCTATATACAACAAGATGATCAAGGAGAAGTGCTTCAGGTACCTAGGAAGATGCATGAGAGATGCTCCAACTATCAATGTCATAGGACAACTATCCAACCTGATGTTGGGGCAGGTAATATGTCTGAAATATCTAGACCCTGGAAGTCCTGTAGTTGATGTCCACATCAATGGCACCATAATCCCCCATACCCTGATTGATCTTGGGGCTGCCATTAATGTGATGACCAAGGACACTATGCTTAAGATCAACCTTTAGGGCTCCCTGAGAAAGACCACAACAGTACTGCAGTTAGCAAACCGCTCCACCATGACCCCAAAGGGGATTTTGGAAGATGTAATGGTCTCCATCAATTCTTGGGAGTACCCTGCTAACTACCTGGTTCTCCAACCAAAGGCAAATCTCACTGTGTATCCTCTCATCCTAAGAAGACCTTGGTTGGCTACTATAGATGCCTACATTAGTTGTCGAGCTAGGAACATGACAATCAAGAATGGGCATATGTCCAAGTAGCTAGTCCTATATCCTCCTACCAAAACTTTGTTAGAACATAATTTACCTCTCTCATTGGAGGAGGAAGATGAGGATGAAGTATATTTCACACCATTGTGTACAATAGAAGCTACCATGGGGGGCCCACAAACCGAGGATGATCTTATCGAAAGCTTGATTCAGAATCCACTCCCCAGTGTGTTGCCATTAGAAGAGCTGGTGAAAGAAACCCAAGCAAATCCTTTAGTTGATCTCTATGTGGCTGATCCAACCTCTCTCCAAGTTAAGAATGTAGAATTTGGCCCAGAAATAACCTTGAAGATCAACTCATCCCTATCCAACTCTCAGGAGAAAAGCATTGTGTAGCTTATGGAAAAACCACTTGGATGCTTTTTCTTGGAGCTATAAGGAGATGAAGGGAGTCCACCCTTCAGTTTGTACTCATCACATTTACATTAAAGAAGATTGTAAACAAGTCAGGCAGCCTCAAGGGAGGATGAATCCGACCCTTAAGGACATTGTCAAAGAAGAACTGCAAAATTTCTTGGATGCAGGATTCATCTACCCCATATCCGACGGAGAATGGGTCTCTCCTTTGGTGCTAGTGCCAAAGAAAAATGGGAAGTGGAGAATCTGTGTTTATTATCAGGAACTAAACAAGGCCACCAAGAAGGACCATTTATCTTTTCCTTTCATAGATCAAGTATTAGATGGCATGGCACAGAAGAATTTATTCTCCTTCCTACATGGGTTTAGAGGGTACAACCAGATCCAAATCAGCCTGGAAGACCAAGATAAGAGCACTTTGACTTGTCCTTGGAGTACTTTTGCATACCGAGTCCTTCCCTTCAGATTATGGAATGCTCCCGCCACTTTCTAGAGAGTAGTACTGAGTATATTTGCTGAACTGGTTCATGATTCAGTGGAAATCTATATGGATGACTTTACCTCTTATGGATCTAACTTCCAGGAAGATTTGACTAACTTGGAAAAGTTTTAGCCAAGTGCATTGAAATGAACCTGTCCCTCAGTCCTAAAAAGTGTGAATTCTTGATGATTGAAGGTGCCATGCTAGGTCATACAATTTCTCAGCAAGGATTACAGGTGGATCCCAACAAAATTACCATCATCCAAAGGGTTCCACCTCCTCAAGAGGTAAGAGATGTTTGGAGTTTCCTAGGCTTAGCAGGGTATTATAGAAGATTCATTAAGGATTTTAGTAAACTGGTAACTGCCCCAATTTTGAGAGGTCCAAACTGGGCCCTACCTTTCCATATTCATACGAATGTCTCAAACAAAGCGATAGGAGCAGCCCATTCCCTAAATAAGTTCAAACACTACATCACCGACTATCAAACATTCATACACATTGATCATACTACAATTAGGTATTTAATGAACAAACTAGACGTAAATGCTCGTATTATTATATGGTTACTTTTATTGCAGCAATTTGATCTAACCAACGTTGATAAGTCGAGTAAGGAAAATGATGTTGTTGATTTTCTATCTAGATTAGATATGCCTACAGGTGAAGAAGGAATGGTGGATGATCAAATGCCAGATGAACACTTATTTGCTATTTCAGTACTCTCTCCATGGTTTGTTGATATAGCAAATTACTTGGTTTCAACACATTTTCCGCCACACCTATCCTCAAAAGAGAAAAGCAAGATCATGAGGAAAAGTGCCCCATTCACATGGATTGGAGGCAATCTATTCAAACTTGGCCCAGATCAGATTTTGAGGTGATGTGTCAAGGAGGAGGAAGCTTTTGACATTCTTTTAACCTGTCATGATGGGCCATGTGGGGGCCATTTTGCAGCAAAAAGGACCACCTTCAAAATTCTACAAGCAAGTTACTATTGGCCCACTCTTCATCAAGATGTTAGGAGATATATCAGCTAGTGTGACCGATGTCAAAGGATGGGGAAACCTACTCAAAAGGATGAAATGCCCCTGCAACCTCAAGTGACTTTCGAGCCATTTGAGAATTGGGGCATGGACTTTGTGGGTCCAATCAACCCTCCTTCAAAACAAAAATCTTACATCATTATGTGCACTGATAATCTGACAAAATGGGCAGAAACAAAGGCAATCAAGGTAGCAACAGAAGAAAAAGTAGTTGATTTTTTGAAAGAAAATATCTTCTACAAGTTTGGTTATCCAAGAGAAATAGTCACAGATCAAGGGAGTCAGTTTACATCCAATATGATTGAATACCTATTCACACATCACAAAATTAAGCATAGAACTTCCACCCCTTATCATCTGCAAGTGAATGGACAGGTGGAAGTCACTAACAAAGCTTTGGAAGGAATTTTGACCAAGGTAGTGAGCAGTAGCAGAAAGGATTGGGCAGATCGATTGGCTGAGGCCACTTGGGCCCATAACACCACTTGGAAAACCACCACAAGGTTCACACCCTATGAGCTAGTCTATGGGAAGAAGGCTTTGGAAGTCACTAATAGAGCTTTGGAAGGAATTTTGACTAAGGTAGTGAGCAACAGCAGAAAGGATTGGGCAGATCAATTGCTTGAGGCCACCTGGGCCCATAATACCACTTGGAAAACTACCACAAGATTCACACCCTATGAGCTATTCTATGGGAAGAAGGCTTTGTTGTCAATAGAATTTGAATATAACTCATTAATGATGGTAGCTCAGCTGGACCTAGATCTCAACCATGCACAAAAGGAAAGGTTACTTCAGCTAAATAGATTGGATGAACAGAGATTACAGGCTCTTCTCCACTCAGAGATAGTCCAACTTCAAAGGAAAATATGGCATGATAGACACCTCAAAGAAAAACAATTCTAGGAAGGAAATTGAGCATTGTTGTATGATTCAAGATATAAAGATTTCAAGGGAAAACTAAGGACAAGATGACTAGGACCGTACACAATAGAAAAATGCAATGACAATGGTTCGGTTCTGATCTAGAACATCAATGAAGAAGCCATCCCCATGCTCGGCAATGGGGATTGGTTGAAGATCTATAGGAAGCCCCTCTCTAAGCAAGAATTCATTGAAAATCTGAGTAAAATAGTGTTGTTAGTGGAGCAGGTCTCTACCTCCACTCCACCCACACTCTAGACACAAAATATATATATATATATATATATATATTATATATATATATTATATATTATATATATATATATATATTATAATATATATTATATTATATATATATATATATATATATCCCTGCATGAAAACCTCCTGGAGGTGCCCAGGGCAGGTAGTGAGGGTGAAAACCTATTGGAGGCACTCCAATTGTCTCCAAAAAAAAAGAGAGAAAAAAATAGAAAAAAAACAAAAAAACTAACTTCTTTTGAATGCATTACAGATTGCAGGAGGGTCATAGGAAAAAAGGACATGGCCAGGCTAAATACACCCCTGATAGGTCATTTCTCCATCGCCACTATCTTTTCCCAGGCCTTGGTCTCGTTTGTTCTAGAAATTTTGCATCCTACAGGAAGCTCTATGCATTCTACAGGAGGCTCCTATAGAAACCACAGAGAGCTCTTAATCGAGCTCAGAAAAGAACTAGAGGCTAGAAATTTTTCCAGAAGACCTATGGACCTCCCTGCCACCATCATCCTCCTAACTCTCCATTCCATCCCTGCAACACTACATTTCAACTCATTTCTTTCTTCCCTGCACAGAAAACACAGAAATTCTATTTCTTTTTTTTTTCATTTAAAAAAAAAAATGATGAAGAATAAAACAACAACATCCTTAACTTGTTTCCTACCTGGTGCATACCAGCTACTTTTCTATTTCCTTCAGAACCTTCCTCAACTATCTTTCCAATCCCTGCTCAAACCTCAACTAGAAATTTTTGAGGGAGAAGCAGTTACAGGAAATCCTGCAGGATTCTTGTAACAGTTGATCCCTTTAAAAAAACAAGCTCCAAAGGCAGGGTCAGTGCAGCCACAGGTGTATACAGTGTGCAAGGAGTCATTCCTGATTAAGAAGATCACCAGTGTGAGATAGCTTGGTCACCAGTTTAGAAGCCATGAGTGGCCAACAGCAGCAGTAATCTAAGAACAAAGTGTCGAATTCTGAACATGCAAAGCACAGTAGCGACTAACAGGTAAGTGGCTAAATCCGTTCCTCTGTTGCATAAATATGAATTAGAAACTACATGAACCATTGAGATAGTTACAATTAAATGAAATCGATGGCCAGTGAACTAGCCACCCTCATCTAGTTTGAACAAGCCTCGTCCAATTCAAACAATGTTCAAACAGTGTTCAGTCAACATGGGAAGAGAAACTCATAACAAGTAGTGGTGGCGTATAACAAGAATGATGGAAGTCATTGCAGGCAAGTGGCATGAAGTATTATAATGGCACTGCAGTAGGGACCAATGATCCAAATGGGGATAATGTAAACCTCCTACCACCTCACCTCGTGACCGCAGAAAACGCCATAAGCTTAAGTATGCTGCAATCAATGCCTCCACCACGTTTGTTTTAATTTTCATCGATGAGTTCTCGGCTGCAACAACTCACCTACCACTTCAGAACCTCGAAATAGTCACTCTCTGCTATTTTTGAAACCCTTCCACTTATCAGGCTCTACAGGAGCATTATCGCACTCTATAGGAGCGGAAACACAGCCTACAAGAGCCTTTCTACAGGAAGGCCAGTTAGCAGCTCTGCAAAGGGAAAATTTTGGATTTTGTGCAAAATTTGAGCTCGAAAGAAGGTAGGCTCAGACAACCCACTCTGCATGTTAATTATCTACAAAAGGTGGTGGATTTGAAACAAAGTACTGAGGTGAAAAAGAAAGGGAAAGTGAAAACAGAAATCTGCTTGTGTTTTTCTGAAATATATATAGTCTCTCCATTTTACTCTCTTCACTAAAAGTCTGTCTGTTTCTTCCTTGTATTCTCATGTATGAATAAGTGATGCAACCATAGGAAATTAAGCCTGTAAAGCACCGAATTTGCATTGGGTGGTATGTCAAAGAAAAACGTTGTCTTGCTCTCTGTGTTGTTTTTTTTTAAAGAAAAACTATTGATTTCTTCCAACAGCCTGAGAAGTAAAGTAAGGTTGAGAACAGAGTTTGAAGGGCAGGAAAATTAAAATTTATTTTTGTTAAAAGGAAGAAACACGAAAAACTCTTTTTGGTTCTAGAAAAAACCTCAGTTGTTCCTCTGTTTTCGGGTTTGAATATTTGCTGCCTTCCTCCTCACCTAATAATTTCCAACAGTCACTAAACATCATGACAGGGGGTTTTATGAGAAAGGAGCCTCTAAATTCCACCAAATTACATGAAGACCCAGAAGTGGTAGCCCTCTTTACCAGTGCAAATTAGATGCCTTTCTTTGAGAAATTTCATGGATATGATGAGGAAATTACAGACGAATTTTTATTATCTTTAAGACCCCATTCAGAAACCCATGATACAGTGAATTTTAGGGGTCTAACCATATAACTTACACTAAAATTTATCAGCAGAATTACAGGTCTTCCACTTGGGCTCCCCTGGAGCAAACAAGAAAAACCACTGGGACAAGTTGCTAAAAAGACCTTTTTCCAGCCTAATGAACATCCTGTGGAGGATAAGGATGGGATTAGAAGGACAAGTATACCTTATCCATGAGGTGAGGTCAGCTTCCAGATCATGAAATATAGCTCCTATGAAGGAAGATACAGTATAGTCTATGGTTATCATTTCAGATTGTTGCATGAATTAAGATATGGAATGGACCTACCTACATCTAGAAAACTCAGCCTTCCATATTTTCTCCTCCAATTCTTGATAGAGTGTGGCACCAAATTGAATGTATGGGTTCCAGACCAACTGGCTCACCATGGGCTCATTAAATTGCTGGTAGGGGATGCCCTCCACACATACACAATCCCTATAGCTTGGGAAATTTTCAGGAACATGACTAGAGAAGATGACATAAAAACTCTCACTGATAACCTTAGTCCATCTGGCAATGAAGAGGAGCAGAAAGAGGAACTTGAGAAGGAAATCCATGAGGAAACATAGAATATTCAATTAAAAAAAGAAAAAGAAGAAAAATGGAGAGGAGAGGAGAAACATCACACAACCACAGTTGAACCTAAAGCAGAGAAGAAAACAACATCAAAAGCAAAGAAAAGGAAGAGGACAAGAACTGAAAAGAAAAAGCCTAAGACAGCTCAGAAAAAGACTGCCACAAGAAAGGCAGAAACTTAGCAACTAGAGGAGAAAACAACATTAGAGACAGTAGAAACAAAATCAGAAATTGAAAACAAAGGCAAAACTGCAGAGGAAGAAGAAGAAAAGCAACAAGAAAAAGTATCTCTTGAGACACTAGCAAGAGAAGCAGTGACTGTTCTTGCTACACTTAGTACTCTAGCTAAGCAAAAAGGGAAAAGAAAAAGACAGCCATCTATGTATTTCAAAGCTCAAAAGAGCACTAGAATCAAGATGGGTAAGCCTAGCCCACCTTCGAAAGAACCCATCATCATTGAGGATGCACCTACTGTAACAAAGGAGGAATCTACCTCCAAAATTTCCATCACTTACGAGAGAGGAAGCCCTAAGACCTCTACCTGGAAGGAAAGGATCAAAGTAATGGACTCTAAAGCAGTCCTACAGGAGGCACAAACCTCTCTACAGGAGAGTCCATTGGCAAAGCTCAAAATAACTGAAAAATTGGAAAATAAGGCAGAAGAACAGTCCCAAGAGGAAGATAAGGCAAAAGAGATACCAGAGCCTAGACCTCAGCCTAACTTAGGCTCCTATTACAACCTTCTAGAAGGTGGGAAGATCATCCCACAAAAGTTTGCAGTGCCTCTTTTCTTTGAACTGGAAAAGGAAAGAGTCAGGATCCACACATGGATGCAGATTGCAAAATCCAAAGGGGTCAAAGACATAGGGAACATGGAAAACAAGTTGAGAGAGATGAGCAGATAATTGAGCATGGTAAGGAATACAAAGAGCATCATAAGAGCTCAATTGTACGAAGAAAATGAATTTTTGAAAAAACAGCTACAAGAAAGGGAACCTCAAGGAGGAAATGAGCTATCAATCTTGAAAAGGTAGCGACAAAAAGAGGGACCCCAAGCAGATAGTGAGGTAGCAAAGAGACATCAACAAGAAGAAGAACCCCAGACTGAAATTGAGACATTGATGAAACAACAACAAGAAAAAGAATCCCAGGTAGAAACTGAACTACTGATTTTGAAAAGGCAGCTACCAGAAAAGGGAGCCTAGATAGCCTACATGGCCAGCTGGGCAATGGAAGAATTACAGTGCAGGTAGCCAACCAAATCATATGCATTGTACCTCAAAGATCAGTGGCTCTAATTTCAGATTAAAACATTGGCCCAGAGGGTCACAATACCATTTCAAGATTATGGCCAATTTATGCATTTATGTGATCACAGTTCAGCCAAGGATAAAGCAAAGCTAGAAAAATTTTACCTACACAACATGGCACTTACTCACATGAATTTATGGGATCCAAATACTGCATTGGGAGACTTGTAGCTCATGGCTATGGCATCTTGGATGAGCCATGAAGAAAATAGAGCAGTGGAAATTCAGAAAATGATGGAAAAAGAGCTGAGTGAGCCCTTGATGATTAGAGTAGAACTAGCAGAACCCTTGGCTCTCATCTATGCCCACCAACACCTTGCAGCTAATCCTCAAGTTCTCTCTGAATATGTCAACAAGCAAGCACATGCTATTGCTCATTTCGAGGATATGGAGAGATTTAGTGATGACTGTATTCATGCCTGCATGAGAAGGTAGAATACATTGCCACACAGCCTAGGATTAGGGAGTATCACTCCCCAAACAGGATGAGGGAAGCCATGAGGAGAGTGCCCATGTACAAGCACTCAATGCAAAATGCGAAAACCAACTAGATTGGTCTTAAATTCAGTCCTCCACTACTGTTAGGACTCTTGGAAGGAGTTAAGGAGGAAGAAGAACAGAAACAATGGGAAGAAGTGGATAGGAAAGTAGGTTTCCATGATAGAGAGGAAGACATCACATCAGAGGCTTGGGATGTCAAGGAATCTGTCAGAGCCATTAAAGATGAAGAGTTATATTAGTTGCTCAGAGGATGAGCAATCCATTTAGTAGGGGGGTGATGATGAGCTCTAGAAATGGGTAATTATATGGGCTGATTCTGCCTCTTATTTCGACTTAATCCACCATTCTCATTATTTTGTTGCATGTTTTTAAATATATTTATGCTAATAGAGTGAATTGGGTTAGTCACTTTTCCATGTAGTCTAATGTGTGTTTTATGCATATTTTTTGGACAATTTTGGACAAATACAAAGAATTTATGAGCAAATGGCAACCAAACTCGAGGAAATCAGGGAAGATGTTAGGTGTGGATTATGATTATTTAGAGGTCTTTGTTTCAGCTGGATGTATGCCCCAAGAAGTTTGTACACCCCTCCATGTGAGGGGGTGCGGGGGGGACTTGCCCCCCCCCACAGGGGTTCAGGGGGCCAATCCCCCCCGGCTAGGGGGTTTGGGGGCCAGTGGTGTTGTAGCTGTGATACCACTTGTTGTAGCTCTGATACCACTTGTTGTAGCTCTAACCCAAAATATTATAGATCTGATATGAAAATATAAGATTATGCAAATGAACCCAAGAAATAATATGAAATGATTCTTTATTGATCAAACCCTTAAGGTAGGGCAACACCGTACATTCACTCCTTAAGGAAGGAGAACACTCCACAAGCCATATGCTTGTTCATACAATATTAATTCTTCTCTTCATATCTCTCCATGTGGAGTCTCTAGCCTCTATATAGGCCTCATACATACAATACCATGCATCATTACCATGGTTTCCTCATACCATCAACTAATACCATGGGCCCCTTACATCATTATTAACTACTTGTGGTCCCTTACATGATAATATGGGGTACCAAGGGAGGTACCCAAGGTAATAATGTAATAATGGGATGGGCCATAGTAATAAATAAGGTGGTTAACCACCTTATTTATTACTATGGCCCATCCCATTATTACATTATTACCTTGGGTACCTCCTTTGGTACCCCATATTATCCCCCCTAGGTATATAACATCCACCCAAAATTGAAAATCAAAAGAATATTTCTCCTTCACTTGGGCATTGTATTTTCCATGCTTTTATCGTGTGCACCCACAGTCCAAATTATAGTTTTGTGATCCCTTCAATTGCCCATCCTTGTTCCAACATGCCACATATGGCATTACTCCTTATCTGTTGATAAGACCTTCAACATTCCTTATTATTAATATAAAAATGGGAAAAAACAAGAGTCATTACTTAATGGAATTCTCTTCCAGAATTTTTCCATTTACCTTTTTGCTTCACATTCTGTTATGCAAAAATTTTCCAACCACTTAAATTTTCTTCTATGCTAGTTGTCGTATTCAGGAGTAATTCTCCAACATATTTCAGCAATGGCCCCCTTTTTTTAGGCTCATCGCCCAAATTAGAGTTCCTTATTACTTGGAACGCACTAAGTAGGTCATTATTCATTCCAATTATATGTCCCCCCCCACCCCTTTTCCAACCTTCCTTGTTTCATTCATGCACCTTACTTGTGCATAGGGCCTATTTTAGATCATACTTTCCATAGGTCCCCTTCAACTCTCTCTTACAAATCTTCATGGAATCCCTTCCATACTAAATCGATTTGTTCCAAGTCCCCTTAGCATGAAAATCAAAAATCAATTATGAAAATCAAAAGGCAATTTCAAGAGGAAAACAAAAGGAAACATTGCAAAAATGAAATCCATAATAACAATCATAAGGAAAATTGTAGACAAAATAGCATGGCCATGCACTGTCAAAAATAAATTGATAGGAAATCATACAATTAAAATTTAAAATGTAGCATATCAACATCAAACAAAATAATTCCCAAAAATTGGCTCAATGCCCTTGTGTCCAACATTCATGGTGCTTTTGGGCATCATACAATGTATATAGATGTATTTACATATATGTATATATATTACAACAAAATCAGTCTGAGACTCTTCCTAGGGTGCACAACAACCTTGAAGTCTCAATTTGCCTCACGGTATTGCAAAGAGAATGGAAATAAGATAGCTCAGGCAATGGTAGCTTATCTCTGAGAAGCGATGTGGCAGCTACATGCCTTTGAACTGTGTTACAATGAGGCTGAATGGGACAATTTATTATTGGAAAACATGAGAAAAACCTAAACCCGAGAGATGTAACACCAAGAGTTTCTGGGCCCCTTCGGGGTTAGTTGGGTAGCCAACTTCCCAGGGTCGTAACTTGGTCATATTATCTTTGTTTGGCGCGTACGATACCTTGTTAGAAAGGTCTCTCTGAGTACTATAGGTTTCATCACAAGCCCTTGCCAAAAGCAATGGGTCTACTGTGAACCCCCAAAAAAACGTCATTTGGGGGGTTAAAACTGCTCCTAAAGTTCAGCACCTGAAAAAACTGCTAAAAATAGTAAATGCTGAAATGAACAAGGAAACAGATGAAACTGACTGGGGGGTCTAGGTGGAATAGGTAGGTGTCCACCAATATCCACCTTTTTTATTAATAGTGCTAAAAGATTAATGCATCACACGATAACAACATTCATCTTTTCAATGCATCAAGTATGCAAGTAAGTAACTTATCTTATTAAATTCAAATGTATGGAAACTAAGATTGGGACTCTCACTCTCCACCCAACCTTAAACAAGCCATAGCCAAGCTTACTTGCAGATTTCACCCTCGAGCTATTTCATAGATTGAGAAAGGGAACTTCTAAGAACTTTAATACCACCGGGAATCTAGAGATCCTCTTATCTCCACCCAACAATCAAACAAGGGAATCTATAGGTTGAACCACCTCCACCCTCAGTCAATCAAGGATATCTAAGGAATTCTCACCTACTCCCTCTGAGAGATTACATATAGTGGTTGCAACAAAGTGTGGGAGTCTAGAACACACTTTGACAAAGCCATAAAATAAGTAAGAGAGACTTCAGAACACTCCTTAACAATAATCCAAGGAGCAAGCCTCCACCCCAACTATTAAATGAATCCAAAGATTAACCCATCTCCACCCTCCAACCAGGAATATATTTCAAAGACAATTACTCCTCAATTTAGGGGTGTGTCCCTCCAACCCTCCAATGCTCAAACAAATTACTGTTATTCACTTCTCACCTCCCTGTCGATGCAGAACTTCCTTTCTCTCAACTCCTACACTTGGATTTTTCCTCTTTATCTATCTAGGGTCTTCAATATGCTACGATGGCTCTTCTGTGTCCCTCCACCTCATACACTCATTTCTATTTGGATATGACATTGAGATATTTCTCTCTCCTTAATCATCATTGCAACTCATACCTTCTCATGTGCTCTTCACGTTGTGTCTTATCTGCTCTGCCTTGAGCGATTCCTCTATTTTAGTAATGCCCAAAAAAATTGAGAACCTCTCTCATCCTCCACTTCCTAAGGTTGTTCTAAATAAGTATGGGAGTCTCTTTTTCCTATGTCAAATAGGGGTATTTTAATCATAATTCCTCCCCACTAATTTTATTGCAACTTTCAACTGTTGCCTCTTGCTAATCTTGGTCATGATGGTTATTTCCTGCAAGCCAATGCAGCTCATACTTTTCCATTTAATTTTTTTCCTTTTATTTTCTTATAGTTGTTGGCCAACAAGGACATGGTATGTCCTTGTTTTTTAGTTACATTAATAATACATTCAACTCGATCGATTCCACTAGTTAACCCATTACTAATATTAAAAACCACAACTCTAACTTCCCAAGCAACCTCCTCCCTAAGCTCTAAAATCCATTTCCCATATCTCTTTCTTTATATATATATATATATATATATATATATATTATATATATATATATATATATATATATATATATATTATATATATATATATATATATATATATATATATATATATACAACACACACATAAATATTACAGTGTTTGTGAGAGTGGGAATTTTCCCAAAGGGGTTGTTATCCCCCTTGGAGGAACACCATGTTTGGTGTTCTAATCCTAAACATAATTCAAAAACATGCTTAGTCCCAGCATAACTATTTGGAGCTTCATAATTATAACTCAATTTACAATTACAATTCACATATTAAGTTGCTCACCCAAAAACTTATACACATGAAAATTTTCATTGGATTAGTCACTTTATGTGGCTTCTTTTTGCAAAATTACTGGTGCTTTTTCTACACCTTATACAACTTTCTAGATTGCCTTTTTCTTGGAGTTTTTCTTGAATCCATCTTATAGAGTTGTTTTCGCTTGTGCTCTTATTCCATTAGTGAACATTTCCCAACCCATTGCTTCCTAGAACACCCCCAATGTGCTTCTGACTCCAATCAACCATGCTCATGACCCGTTTAAACAAATTTATTTTTCAGAATCCCCTTCTATACTTCTCATTCCCTTGGGAAATATAGTCCCCCTTTGTGTAGTCACTCACCTTCCACATTCATGCATCCCTTTCTCTGCTTCTTCGTCCCTTGGGTAATCTATTCCTTGGCAAGGCTTCCTCGCATCAGAAATATTTCATAACCAAGGCAAGTCCCTACCTCAATACATTCATACTAGTCATAACATTCTTCATGGAAATCAGTGGGCACCATTAGGTACCAATGTCCCACAATGGCCCTATTCCTGAAATTTCTTACTAGTGTATTAATGCATGCCTTAATTCATTTGTTGTTGTTGTTATTAACCTTGCATCTAACTCCATCCAACTCCATCCACCCAAACCAGGAAACTTCATGCTTTCCTACATCATAACACGTAAATCTCCATGAGTTTCATCATAAATAAATTGCAATAAGCTAAATCATACCTCATTAGCAACTTATCCATGAGGTGGCATCCGTAATTTTATTTTGGTTCCTATCACAACAAGTAAAATTAGATCATAGATCAAATCATCATAAATCAAAATATCAAATCATGTTCCTAGTTTGAAAATTTCATGAAATCAAATTAAATACTAATACTTATCTTGAATTGATCTTTGCTTCTTTCTTTACACACATTGGATCGGTTGCCCAACCCGGTAAGCATCCAATGTCCTTTTCACTTCCCATGCACACATGATTGGTCTCCAAACCCTATAAGAACCTAATGCCTTCTCTTCTCTTCTCTTAGACCCTATACACACATTGGATTGGTTGCCAAACCAGGAATGCACTTAGTGGTGGATATGTGTTTGTGTGTTTGTGTTATTAATCCCAGTCGCTACCCCATGAATATGGGCACTATCAATCTAGGTAGTCTTTTCTCGACATAATTTTATCGTTAGCAATCCAAACGCTATATTTCCTCCACCCAAACACATTACACAGCACATGAGCCCAAACAGTCCCATACCTGCCTATCCCAACACATTACACAACATATACACATGGCACAATACAATGTACACATGGCACAATATAACATATACACATATACAACACATCATGTACACATGGAACAATACAACATCTACACAACATTGTAACAAACTGCAGCCTACACTCACATACCATCGGGAATATGGAGACTATACCCTCTCCACCCATATAAACTAGGAGTCCAAAGGACACAGGTCCTCCACCCAAAGCCTAAAATCAAAAGAATATTTCTCCTTCACTTGGGCATTGTCCTTTCCATGCTTTTATCATGTGCACCCACAGTCCAAATTGTAGTTTTGTGATCCCTTTAATTTCCCATGGTTGTTCCAACATGCAGCATATGAAATTGCTCCTTATATGTTGATAAGATCTTCAACATTCCCTATTCTTAATATAAACATGGGAAAAAATAAGAGTCATTACTTAATGGAATTCTCTTCTAGAATTTTTCCCTTTACCTTTTTGCTTCACATTATGTTATGCAGAAATTTTCTAACCACTTAAATTTTCATCTATGCTAGTGTTCGTATTCAGGACTAATTCTCCAACATATTTCAGCAATGCCCCCCCCTTTTAGGCTCATCACCCATATTAGAGTTCCTTATTACTTGGAATACACTAAGCATGTCAGTATTCATGTCAATTATACGTCCCCCCCCCCACCTTTTCCAGCGTTCCTTGTTTCATTCATGCACCTTAGTTGTGCATAGGACCTATTTTAGATCATACTTTCCATTGGTCCTCTTCAAATCTCTCTTACAAAGCTTCATGGACTCCCTTCCATACTAAATCAATTTGTCCCAAGTCCCCTAATCATGAAAATCAAAAATCAATTATGAAAATTGAAAGGCAATTTCAAGAGGAAAACAAAGGGAAACATTGCAAAAATGAAATCCATAATAACAATCATAAGGAAAATTGCAGACAAAATAGCATGGCCATGCACAGTCAACAATAAATTGATAGCAAATCATACAATTAAAATTTAAAACATAGCATATCAGCATCAAACAAAATAATTCCCAAAAATTGGCTCAATGCCCCTTTGTCTAGCGTTCATGGTGCTTTTGGGCATCATACAATGTATATAGATGTATTTACATCCATGTATATATATTAAAACAAAATTAGTCTGAGACTCTTCCCAGGGTGCACAACATCCTTGAAGTCTCAATTTGCCTCATGGTATTACAAAGAGAATGGAAATAAGATAGCTCAGGTGATGGTAGTTTATCTCTGAGAAGCGATGTGGCAAATACATTCCTTTGAACTATGTTACAATCAGGCTCAATGGGACAATTTATTCTTGGAAAACATGAGAAAACCCTAACCTTGGGAGATGTAACACCAAGAGTTTTTGGGCACCTTTGGGGTTAGTTGGGCAGCGAACTTCCCGAGGTCCAAACTTGGTCATATTATCTCTGTTTGGCACGTACGATACCTTGTTGGAAAGGTTTCTCTCAGTACTACAGGTTTCACCATAGGCCCTTACCCAAAGTAGTGGGCCTGTCACGAACCCAAAAAAAAAACGTCATTTAGGGGGTTAAAACTGCTCCTAAAGTTCAAGGCCTGAAATATTGCTAAAAATACTAAATGTTGAAATGAACAAGGAAACAAATGGCACTGATTGTGGGTTCTAGGTGAAATAAGCGGGTGTCCACCAATATCCACCTTGATTATTAGTAGTGCTAAAACATGAATGCATCACATGGTAACAACGTTCATCTTCTCAATGCATCAAGTATGCAAGTAAGAAACTTATCTTATTAAATTCAAATGAATGGAAACTAAGATTGGGACTCTAACTCTCCACCCAACCTTAAACAAGCCATATCCAATCTTACTTGCAGTTTTCATCCTCGATCTAGATTTCATATATTGAGAAAGGGAACTTCTAAAAATTTAATACCACCGGGAATCTAGAGATCCTCCTGTCTCCACCCAGCAATCAAATAAGGTAATCTATAGTTTGAACCACCTCCACCCTCAAACAATCAAGGATATCTAAGGAATTCTCACCTCCTCCCTCTGAGAGATTGCATATAGTGGTTGCAACAAAGCATGGGAGTCTAGAACACACTTTGACAAAGCCAAAAAATAAGTAAGAGATACTTCAAAGCACTCCTTAACAATAATCCAAGGAGCAGGCCTCCACCCCAACTATTAAGTGAATCCAAAGATTAACCCATCTCCACCCTCCAACCAGGCAGATAATTCAAAGACTAGTACTCCTCAACTAAGGAGTGTGTCCCTCCAACCCTCCAATGCTCAAACAAATTATTTTTATTCACTTCTCACCTCCCTGTCGATGCAGAGCTTCCTTTCTCTCAACTCCTACGCTTGTATTTTTCTCTTTCTATGTCTAGTGTCTTCAATATGCTATGATGGTTCTTTTGTGCCCCTCCACCTCATACACTCAATTCTATTTGGATATGACATTGAGATATTTCTCTTTCCTTAATCATCATTGCAACTCATACCTTCTCGTGTGCTCTTCACGTGGAGTCTTATCTGCTCTACCTTGAGCGACTCCTCTATTTTAGTAATGCCCAAAAAAATTGAGAACCTCTCTCATCCTCCACTTCCTAAGGTTGTTCTAAATAACTATGGGAGTCCCTTTTTCCTATGTCAAATAGGGGTATTTTTATTATAATTCCTCCCCACTAATTTTGTTGCAACTGTCGATGGTTGCCTCTTGCTAATCTTGGTCACGATGGTTATCTCCTGCAAACCAATGCAGCTCATACTTTTCCATTTAATTTTTTTCCTTTTATTTTCTTATAGTTGTTGACCAATAAGGACATGGTATGTCCTTGTTCTTTAGCTACATTAATAATAAATTCAACTCCATTAATTCCACTAGTTATCCCATTACTAATATTAAAAACCACATCTCTAACTTCCCAAGCAACCTCCTCCCTAAGATCTAAAATCCATGTCCCATATCTCATTCTTTATATATATATAT
>APFE030147244.1:79286-136349 GCA_000404065.3 Pinus taeda
TATGCTTGCAACTAGGATTTATAGAAACAATGATCTTCTCTTTCTGAATCAATCCATGAACCTGTAATAAGGAGATACCAGCAGAAAATAACCCTTTAGGTTCCTTGGTTTCTTTCTTTCCTGTAAAAATAAAATCTTTGCTAGGCTGTGTGTCTGTCTGTGTGATCTTATCCACAAGATTAGCTTTATGGTCAAAGTGGTCCATAAGAGCTTTTGTGAATTTGTCCAAAGTCAAGGGCCTTCGAAGGCAACGTTGATGCCTTTGCCACCATTGCAATCTTTCATTGTCCAAGTACATTTGTCCCACACTCAGTTGAGTCTCATAATCATTGATGTAATTCACTCTAAAACATTTCTCCATTTGTGCTAGCCATTTGGCTGGATGAGAGCCATCAAATGCATACAAGTCCTCCAAATTCATATATAGGCCTGCCATCACAAAAAAATTGGCAAAAATTTAAAATTGTCACAGTTTAGTCAATATTGCTCAGAATCCCTATTATAACCTATTTTTGGAAATGGAACAACCATTCTGTATCTATCCATGTGATAGAAATCCTAATCCCAGCACTAGAATTTCAGATTTGCGCTGCAACTCTCCCGTCGTCTCCAAAATTTCTGCAAAAAGAGCTGATTTTAAATCAGCGATATCTCCCTCATCCGGACTCCAATTCGACTGATTGTTTTTTTGAAATTAGGTATTTTTTCACAAAGATTCTAGATCTGCAATTATATTTTGGATATCTTGCGCCAGGATGTCTAGATCTGCGCCACAAACTTGCTGCCCCGAAAAATTGTCTGCAATCCCCACTGATTTTTAAATCAGCGATATCTCCTTCATCCGGACTCCGATTCGACCGATTTTTTTTTTGGAATTGGATATTTTTTCACATAGAATCCAGATATGCAATTAGATTTTGTAGATCTTGCACAAAAATTTACAGATATGATCTGCAAACACGCCTCCCCTGAAATCCTGCAAAAAATAATAAAAAAAATTCTCCACTTTGTTGCCCAAGAAAGTGCTCTGATACCACTTGTTGTAGATCTAACCCGGAAATATATGAAAATATCAGACAATAGAAATAAACCCAAGAAATAAGATAGAAATTCTTCTTTATTATCAAACCCTTAAGGTAGGGCAACACCATACATTCACTCCTTAAGGAAGGAGAACACTCCACAAGCCATATGCTTGTTCATACAATATTCATTAACACTATTTCTTGACCTCTCTCCATGTGGAGTCTCTAGCCTCTATATAGGCCTCATACATGCAATACCATGGATCATTACCATGGTTCTCTTATACCATCCACTAATACCATGGGCCTATTACATTATTACTAACTACTTGTGGTCCCTTACATGATATGGGTTAACCACCTTATTTATTACTATGGCCCCTCCCATTATTACATTATTACCTTGGATACCTCCCTTTGTACCCCATATTATCCCCCCTAGGTATATAACATGGACTCCCTTCCATACTAAATCGATTTGTCCCTAGTCCCCTAAGCATGAAAATAAAAATCATTTATGAAAATCGAAAGGCAATTTCAAGAGGAAAACAAAGGGCAACATTGCAAAAATGAAATCCATAATAGAAATCATAAGGCAAATTGCAGACAAAATAGCATGGCCATGCACAGTCAACAGTAAATTGATCGAAAATCATACAGTTAAAATTTAAAACGTAGCATATCAGTATCAAACAAAATAATTCCCAAAAATTGGCTCAATGCCCCTGTGTCCATTGTTCATGGTGCTTTATGGCATCATACAATGTATATAGATGTATTTACATATATGTATATATATTACAAAAAAATAAGACTGAGACTCTTCCCAAGGTGCACAACAACATTGAAGTCTCATTTTGCCTCACATTATTACATAGGGAAATCTCTTTTCAATGTATGAGCGTATATCATAGGGCTGGAAGGGATGCTCCCTCTTCCTACTTGGCACCTTGCATTACCAGATCATCTCTCTGCTACTCACAAGGGGTTGTTCTCCTTCTTTTTCTGCCTATGGTAATAACCCTTTCTTAAGTGTTTCGCTCTACAATTTCAATAGGGAAATATTCTCTTTCCTCTTTTAGCCTCACGGGGCATCTTCTTGGCCTTGCAAGAAAGGCTTTTGTCCATATCTTGGAGACTAGGAGTGCATTGCAACAACCCTTGAAGGTGGGACATGTTTTTCCTCTGTATGGAATTCAACTTTGCTTAATCCTTTTGTCTCCTGAGAAACCTTTGATTCTCACCCATGCATCCTTTAAGCTCAACCTTCAAATCCTTGAGCTTAGCACTCAAGTTCTTGATGTTGGCCTCGAAATTCCTTAAGTTTCTTCTTCTTTGGAGGGATTTCCCTCTCTCTTCCTTGATGCAATTGGTCCATATCTTCTTATACCATGCCACGATACATGTTTCCTGTTTTTGCCACTGAGTGTTGCTATGTGCTGCCACATATACTCAATTGTTAGTGTATTAATTAAATATAATAATTATACCAGATTCCATATTGCCATGCTAAGCCAAGCATGTTACCCTATAGTTGTTCACACATCCTTAATTTTTCCTTCTTCTTTTTTCCCATTTTTTTTCTTTTCATTCATTCACGCATCTTAAACCTGGAAACAATTAACATTTCAATTAGCTTAATCAAAACTCATAATTACATATACATTCATATCAGTAGGTTTACCATCTAGCTATCATAGAATTTTGGAATTAGTCCTTAATGAAGACTATCAACAATAACTAAAGTGAGCTATCATGGCACCTGTAAATCTCAAAATGTCAGTTAAGAGCCATAAATATCGCATCAACATTTCTCTTCTTTGTAATGTATAATTATCACATTCATGAATGCATCAAGGACCCACGTGCAATCTCAAGTCAACACTTAGCCAGTCCATCACAATTCCACACCTAATACTAACTTGCATAGTCAAACAATTAACATATAGTCCATGATCATAGTGCTATAACCAACACCTACAAACAAGATATTTTCAAGCCACTTAACCCCCTAATAGACTCGCAAACATTATACCTCCAATTCATTGAAGCTCTCTACCACATAACATATAGACCATGGGATCACATGTATTTCCCCAAAATCCCATTCATATAAACATTCATATGAACACTTATTGCAATGGTGTAATAATACACCACTTGTCCAATAGTGTTGGTACACTACCAATAATCATGCTCAAAACCATGTAGCCATTTCTGCCAATACCAAAGAATCAACAAGCATCCATGGTCACAATAATAGACTATACAAACCTTGAAGATACCTAAAAGTAAACACATGCAATCCCATTTCATTTCTCAATAAATTCAATCATGCTTGAAGCATCCTTACCGTCAACATACATTTCCCCTATTTAGTGCTATGAGTAGCACACAATCATCCTTACATTCAGTGATTACACTCCAAACTAGAGCTTCACTCATTTCCAAAGGTCCAAGCATCAAACCTCCTACTTGATTAATACTAGAACAAGGCACTGATTTATCCCCAAAGATCTAGGGTTGATCCTTTATCTTCATTTTCTTCTGCAATAGAGCCCATCTAGTCCAATTGTTTGAAGGAAATACACCAATAGAAGAACTAATAGAGCAAGAATAATTTAACAATAATGAACACATGCTCATCATTTTTCATTATCAATAGCATATATTTATCCATGTGGATATCTCAATCATTACCTATAGTCTCAAAAAATTCACTCCATAAATCTCTCCACAAATATCTCACTAAAAACTAACAACTTTAATAATTTCAAATGTATCATTATTCCAACATTTCTCCCCCATAATGGTCATTTTGAAATATTCCAAGATCATCTCTAAATTGTCTTCCTCTTCAATCTTTTAAATGTATTGATTTGTCTTTGCCTTCATTCTTTTGTATTTTTCTCCATATTAATTCTTATTCATCTTCATATGTATCTTTAGTTATCATTGTCTTCATGTGCTACATCATCGGGATCTAGATTCAATATTTTGATCTGCAACATCTTTATATGAAGGATTTCTTTATCTTACCTCGAACCTTCTCATGGGTTTCTTTGTGGCTTACCCTCAACCATTACAAATTCCAAGTGATTTTATCTTATCACTAACAACTAGTGGTTTTGGCTAACTATGTACCATTCATTACATCAACTACTTTTGGCTAACCAAAAACCTACATTTGCCATTGCAAAGTGGTTTTCTGATTACCATGAACCATTACAAGAACTATTCATGCCTCGTTTGACTCAAGAAAAAACGCTTTCCTTAATAACAATTAAATTTTGGGTAACCAACTGACTCATGAACTTTATGTGAGAGATAATGTTGTACAATCGAATATTTGTCTTTGTAGAAACCTCTCAACATAAAATAAAACATTTTCCATTCATTTACATCAATCCAACCACATTGCATTTTTATATGGGGGTTTAATATATCCTTATTCCAACACTTATTATGATTATGACTTGTTTGACCCCTAATACTACAGGGATGTAGATTCCAATGTTTATCTTGTAGATGTCCTTTGTTTCCACAATGATTGCAATATTGTTCATGACTCTTCATTTGATTTGATGTACTACTAGATGATTCACCTGTTATCAATGTTTCTCCTTTAACAAATTTGTTAGCTCCATCACTCGTGTTTCCTTCATAACCAAGTCCTTCATACTTTGTTCTTACACTTATTTGTATAAGCTTTTGAATTCATTGACCTTCTTTGCCTAAACTTCTTCCATCATAACCCATTTTTTAAAGAAATGTATAACCAATTCCCTTTGTATGTTTTTCAAAATTTCCAATTTCACCATCTTCAATTTGAGATTCATCACCTTCAACATGCAATTCACTTTCTGAACTATCATCCTCAACTTCAAAACATACAAGAGATACATGGACATTTTCATTCTTAGCATCACAATCACTATCAACTATGAGGTCACTTGTATCACAGGCTACAACTCATTTTCTTTCTCTTGAATTAATTGATTTACTTATATTTCAAGTGTTCACAATAGATTTTCTTTTGCCATTAATTCGTGTTTCAAAGCTTCTATCAATTGATCTTTCTTATCATTAAGTTTTAAAAGATCACTTATCTATTCATCTAGTGAAAACAACCTTTCTTCTTGCTTATTTATGTGATCTCTGGTGGAATCAATATAATCTTTAAAGAACTTGTTTCTTATGGAATTGTCTTGTTTATATTGTTTATTTAGTTTTTTAATTTGGTGAAGTGCAGCATTTCTATTTCATAATTTGCATTTTGCAGCTTTTTCCCTCCTTTTCCCTTTTTTCCAGTGGTAATTGTTTCACATTCTCTTGATTGTGTTCACTTGAACATGCTCGCTTGTTGAAGAACAGGGTGTCGGTTTCAATCGATAATTCACCCGTATAAAAAACAATAATATTTAGGTGCCAAGTACCACCAAAAATGCACCTTATGACTCCAACTTTACTCCACTCAAAATACTCTAAACTTCAACTCAACTTGCCTTAAACATGTACATTGACTCCTTAAATATCTTAAAAATAAAAATGGAGAATTCTTACTCCACTTGTTCACTTCACTCCAACTTTTGCACTTACTTCACTTTTTCACCTTTTTAAAAATCAAGAAGGTATAATTATTCACATAAAACATAAGAATTTCACCTGCACTCCACTATGCATTTTCAATGAAAGGTGCAAACTTTTCATATTTTTGAACTTCAAACTTCATGCCAATTAATTTTTAGATTTCATGCCTAGCTTAAAAAAGGTCCACATTGAAAGTAAATTTTAATATTTAAAATTTTGTACTTTTCATTTTTCAATAAGTTTCTCCAACACTTATCCTTTGGATTTCAAATGCAGGTCTCATTGATGGGTTGAACTAACTTCAACACTTCAAAAGCTCTGTCAAATTTTCACACACTCCATATTTGTTGCATGCTAGCTAACCACATATATTTTCATTTGGAATAGAGAATATATGTTATGCTTTCTTGATCTAAAAAATTGAAGAACACACACAACTTCAGCAAACATAGATTTGCACACAGTTTCACACAATCCACAAGTCTCCACAATGTATCCAATATGGATGAAATTGATCTGCACTAAATACTTTGGATTTTTTTGAAATAAATAAATTGTAGTGACTGGAATAAATAGAATTGCAAATCAGCTATTAATCTTTTGGAGGAATGACTCACTACTTCTATGACTCCATAGTTGGCTCCATGCAGATTTTTTTCTTCATGCACATCAATTCTGCAACACAACAAGACACACCAAGCTCTAATACCAAATGAAGGAAATACACCAGCAAAAGAACTAATAGAGCAAGAATAATTTGAGAATAATGCACACACACTCGTTATTTTTCATTATCAATAGCATATATTTTTACATGTGGATATCTCAATCATTTCCTATAATCTCTCAAAAATAACTCCATAAATCTCTCCACAAATCTCTCATCAATCATTAACAAATCTCTCACTAAAAATTAACAACTTTAATAATTTCAAATGTATCATTATTTCAACAGTTTTGAACATAGAAGCTCTAATACCACTTTGTAACATACCCCCTCACCGCCCATAGCCCATACTAAAAGTAGAAGAAGATAGTTACTATGATGACCTAACCTCCAAAGTTTAGTCACGGAAATGGGGTATAATTTTTTTTTACATTTTCAACTTTCTCAAAACCCGAAATAAACATAACCATTGCATTCGTCTCATCGAGACCTTTCCAATTAAATAAGTTGTATCTCTATCTCACTTATGGATCAAAAGATATGGCCATTTAAAGTTTGGTCAATTACTCTCTACCACATCATCAATGATCTCCAGGTAGCATCCACGTATAATTTTTGTATGGCATCTATGTGGCTTCTCTACCACCATGGATGAGTCCACATGGGAAATCACACCCATGCATAGTCGCATTGTTGGGTAATCGGCCTTAACCACAAATTATAAAAAATGAAAACTGCACCGGAGCCTGACCCTAATCTGGTCGACCCCACTGACCACCAACCCCCAACCTATCGCTTGATCCCAACCAACGACCCCTGATTTGGTGAGCTCGGTCCTAACTGTTTTTCCTAATTCTTTGAATCAAACCCCACTTCTCTTCCTGAACTTCATATTTTGTCTAATTGGACCAACCTATGACCTAGTAGGTCCCACCAGCTAATTTTAATATGTTTGTAAGTGTTCCAACATCTAGAACTCTTCCAAAAAGTTTCCTCTTAGGCTACATTCACTTGCGCCTTTACAATTCAATCTGTGGCTAGAGGAATTTTCCTTATTTGTGATGAACTCATGGGTCACTATCCATGCCCAACTAGACCCATCCGACCTAGTTTAGACGTGAAAGCATTGATTTTCTTGTGCTTAGACATAAGCCTCACTTGTTGAAGTGCACAAGGAATTCTTACTTCCTAGACTTCATTGATTTATTGCTAGTCCCGGGACTATAGCACTTTCTCCTTAAAATACACAAGCATCGTTCCCAACAATATGACAACAAATTATGTGGAACCTCAACCAGCTCCCTATAGTTTTTAACCCCGTACAGAAATTGCTTGCATATGAATTCTAGAAATAGTAAATAAACAATGGCGAGAGCATAAAACATAAAATAGATATGCACTAATATTTTCCCCTGGATCCCAAGATCGTGACTACTAGATTGATTTTTCATTATATTCCTTTCATTGTTACAATACATATATATACATGTTGAAGCATCCATAAACCCCAATCCATTAACCCTGGATTAGAGCATAACCATAGTTCCCTTGACCGGATCTACAAAATACCATGCACAAAAAACCAGCATGCCCAAAACCATGTGTGAAATCCATGCACAAAACCATAGGTAGATCCGCCCACCTAATATAGGCTCCAAAAAAAATTCCCCAGGTGTTGCGCCCCGGGAAAAATATAACACACACCCAACACTCCCAAGTACATGAAAAAATATGATCATAATCATTAAGCACACATCAATATCACATAGCATAAAATTGAGAATAACAACAATATATATACTAAAAATCATAATCATCAAACTTAATGAAATGGGCCCAAAGATTCACTATCTCTCAGAACTAGACATTAAGGAGATTCTAGCTCACTAAATAATTACATTAATCAAAAATTCTTTAGAAATGAAGTGCACATTTCTTGACTAGATAAGTTTAGTTGAAACAACCCAAACCAATTGATTTACCTTTATTAGATAAGATTAATAAAAATGACTCAAACTAGTTAACTTACCCTGACTAAATAAGATCATTAAAAATATCCTAAACCAATCAACTTACCTTGACAATATAAGATAAGTCAAAATGGCTCAAACCAGTTGAATTAACTCACCTAAACAGAACTAGTCGAAACGACTCAAACTAATCAAATTACCTCGACTAAAAGGGACTAGTTGAAATGACCCAAACCAGTTGACTTACCTCGACTAAACAGGACTAGTCAAATTGACCCAAACCAGTCAACTTACCTTGACTAGATAAGATCTATCAAAATGACTCAAACAAGTCAACTTACCTCGACTAAACAAGAATTTTCAAAATGACCCATACTAGTCGACTTACCTTGACTAAACAAGACCAGTCAAAACAACCCAAACTAGTCGACTTTGCCTTAGCATCTTTCCATTAAACGTCCGACAGGGTAGCAACCACCCTCTCGATGGATTGTTGACCTAGCCTTCCCATCAATTAGACGTTGGTTGATGAGATCTAAATAATATATCATATGGACATCAAACATAGTTCTAATGCAAAAGGGACAATAACCCTCTTCTACATGCCAAGAACCTCAATATCCATGGCAGTCCAACCAATGGAATTCACACGCTATAATATCTTAGTTGTTACATTTCATTTCTCAAATGGGACCATTAGAGTAGCTTTGCACTTCATGAACTTAATAGCTTAATACAAAGGCCTCCATGCCCCTTATAACCATGATAATTACACATAATATGTAAGGCATCTCATCATAGATAGACAGGAATAACATATTCCTAGATTAACAGTGCTAAAACATGAATGCATCACACAACAACAACGTTCATATTTTCAATGCATCAAGTATACAACTAAGCAACTTATCTTATTAACGTCAAATGACTAAAAACTGAGATTTAGACTCTAACTCTCCACCCAACCTTAGATAAGCCACAGCCAAGCTTATTTTTTGTTATCACCCCAAGCCATATTTTAGAGCTTGAGTTAGGGAGCCACTAGCAACTTCTATACCATTGGGGAATGAAAGATCCTCCTATCTCCACCCAGCAATCAAAAAAGGGACTCCCATATGTTGAACCACCTCCACCTTCAACCAATCAAGGAGATCCAAGGACTTCTCACCTCCACCAACAACCAACTAAGGAGATCCATGGATTTATCACATCCTCCCTCATAGAGATTGTGTATAGTGGTTCCACCCAAGCCTGGGATTCTAGAACACACTATTTCATAGTCAGAAAATTGTATAAATTCCCACTCTAAATCACCAAATAATGCAATATACTAAAGCAAAATACTTGATCTACTTCTACAAACAAACTTGCAGAAGCTTAATCGATTTTGAGCAAGATCAAATAGAACACATATAACAAAGAATGAGAAATCAATCACAGATGAACACAGAAGAATACTTTGAGGAAAGCCTCAGCTAAAAAACCTGATCTCTGTATTATCATACAAGTGGAAATATGTCTAGATTACACAAAGCTTTAGCTCACAAGCTATCCAACTTTCAGTACAATCACTCAATATAGCTCATAGACAAAATAGACACAACATATGCCTTCCTCCAATCCTCCAAGCCTCCTATTTCCTTGCACAGTTTCTCCTGGGGTCCAGTGCTGCCACCTATGTGAATTCCCTCATCACATACTCATCAAAACTCAGAAATAACTACGCAATCCTCAAGGAATGAATTCCTTCTGCATGCAAGAGATATCCTCAATGGAATATTCCTGCAACTGATAGTACCTTATCCCATCATCTGATCTCAACTGGGTCTCTGAACGAACTGACATGCATGAGTTATTTATGAGAGAATATTTAGTTATCTGAAGTGCAACAATTACATGCATGCATGCATTAACTAACTAAACTCACAATCAGTTCAACAAACTTTTGGAACTAATCTAACTGGACTTAACTCAAATAACTGAGCTAACTAATTACAACTCATATTGATCTCCTTAATCAAGGGATAACTTCCTCAATCAAAGGGGAAACTGTTGCATGTCTTCACATAGACTTCATGTTTGATTTTCTCCAACTAATTAACTTAGGATGAATTAATTAATTATTTTACAAACAGCTGCCAAGATCAAATTCGAATTTTAATTCTCAATTTTAGTTTAGGGACTAACTAAAATTGGAATGTATCCCGAAATGCTATTTATAGTAGTGTTATTTTTAGCACTTATATTTTTAGCATTTCTTGTTGCTATTTTCAACACTCCCTCTCAACAAGAAAGATATTATCAGTCACCCCAATCCTATCTCTGTGGAACTCGAACTTGCATTTTGACAATGCCTTAGTCAAAATATTTGTATCCTATTCCTCGGTTGAAACATACAGCAACAACATGATCCTCTTCACCACATAGTCTCGAAGATGATGGGATCGGATATCAATGTGCTTGGACCTATCATGAAATACTAGATTCTCAAAGAGTTTGATACAACTTTGATTATCGCAATAGATTACAATTGGATCCATCCTTTGACCAAACAATCCCACTAGAATCTTCCGCATCCAAATGGCCTCGCATGTTGCCTGACTAGTAGCCATGTATTCAGCCTCTGTTGAGCTAAGTGAAACTGACCTTTATTTCATGTTGTACCAGGAAACTGCAGCTAAACCAAGGTTGAAGATTCCTCTAGAAGTGCTCTTCCGGTCTGATGGACTCTCTGCCCAATCTGCATCTGTGAAGCCCTGAAGCTTCACTCCCTTTGTCTGTCTATACCACAATCCATACTGAGATGTACCTCTGAGGTATCTCAGCACATGCTTTGATGCCTTCCAAAATAGCTTGGTAGGCTGAACCATAAATTGACTCAGTTGGTTCACCGTAAAACACAAATCTGGTCGTGTGTTCACTAGATACATCAGTAAACCCACAAGCTGTTGATAAATAGTAGTAGCTACTACCTCACCTGAAGTAGCATCCTCCTTCCTCTAGTTATCATCTAGAGGAGTCTGCATGGGCTTGCACTTCTCCATGTGGAATCGCCTGAGTATCTCATTGGCATACTTGCCTTGAGACACAAACACTTCCCCATCCTTCTGCCACACTTCCATGCCTAGAAAGTAGTGCATAAGACCCATGTCTTTCATCTCGAACTCTCTTGCAAGGTCCTCTTTGCAAGACTTGATCAACTGATCATCACCTGTCAAAATCAGATCATCCACATAAAGAACAATGTTCAATAGCTTACCTTCTACCACGATGTGGTAAAGGTTCGCATCTGCTTCACTCTTGGTGAAACCCAACCCAATGAAATAGCTTTCGATCATGGTGTACCAAGTACGAGGTGCTTGCTTTAGGTCGTACAAAGGCCTCTTAAGTCGGCACACATGCAACTCACGATCAAAGGTCTCAAAACCTTCCGACTTCTCAATGTACACCTCTTCCTCAATCTTCCCATTGAGGAACGTAGTCTTCACATCCATCTAATGGATCTTCCAACCCATCTAAGTTGATAGTCACAACATTGATCTAATAGATGAGTACCTTGATACAAGAGCAAAAGTCTCGTTGTAGTCAATCCCCTCGACCTGTGAAAAACCACGGGAAAAAATCCTTGCCTTATGTTTCTCAACGCTGCCATTAGCTGCCTGCTTTACCTTGTAAAGCCATCGGGAACTCACCATTGACTTGTCCTGAGGTCTTGGGACAACATCCCAAACATAATTTTGAATGATGGAGTCTTACTCCTCCGTCATAGCATCAACCCAGACTGGTTGCTGCACTGCATCCTCGAATGAAGAAGGTTCGAACTCTACACACTCCCCAACGAGGGCCATGTAACCAGTGTACCGCTTGGGTGACCTCCTCTGTCTGCGCTAAGAAGATGGTTGTCCCACATTCTCTCTAGCATCCA
Source organism: Pinus taeda (assembly GCA_000404065.3). Taxonomy (NCBI): domain Eukaryota; kingdom Viridiplantae; phylum Streptophyta; class Pinopsida; order Pinales; family Pinaceae; genus Pinus; species Pinus taeda. Next base: position 91,464 of record APFE030147244.1, read on the forward strand.
ACATCAACCTTTCAGCTTCCCTTGAGTGTTTCCTCCCATCTCTGGAAGACTCAGCATGAGTGGATGTCTCCACTCCCGGATCCTCTACATGCAGCTACTCCACAACAATCTGAGGCTCCTCCTCCTTAGGAACTAAAAGTTCCTCCTCTACATGCAACTTGAGCTCCCTCTCAAGTGATACTCACATGGATTTCTGCTCATCGAACTTTGGATCTCTGCATACCACTGTCCTCTGAATGGTAGGTAGGAACACCCGATAGTTGTGGGGTGTATCAGTGTACCCCACAAGTATCCCCAACTCAACTGTTGGATCTAGCTTCTTCTGGGCATCTTTGGTCACATGGAAATAACCTATGATCCAAAGATCCTGAAGTGACTCACATATGGTCACTTCCCTGGAAAGGCTTCCATTGGTGACTTCATCCCCAATATATGATGCAGACTTATGTTCTGCAAGTATACTGTTGTATTGCACGCTTTAGCCCACAAATGAAGTGGTAGGCTTTGGTCATGCAACATCACTTGAGCTACTCCCACAATCAATCTGTTCTTCCTTTTGGCCACCCCATTCTGTTGTGGCTTATAGTGTGTCGTCAACTCCCGTTTAATTCCTTCTACTGCGCAGAATTCCTTAAACTGTTGGGAGACATACTCTCCACCATTGTTGCTACACAAGGCCCTTATTTTCTTTCCAAATTCTTTCTCTACCAAGGCTTTAAACTCACAAAACCTTCAGAAGGTCTGATCCTTCTTCTGCATAAAGTAGATCCAACGTCTACGAGAAAAATCATCAATAAAAATAACATAGTACCTTTGTTTAGTGGTGGAGGTTGTAGAGAATGGTCCACACACATCTCTGTGAACTTGCTCCAGGATTTCTCCAACTCTACTGTCTTGATCCTGAAAGGAAGATTTCGCATACTTACCCAAGGTAAAACCTTTGCATGTGTCTGTCTACTCCAGTTTTCCCTTGGGAAGTTTAGTAGAAATCTGCTGCATGATCTTCAAGGCCCCATGGTGCAAGTGGCCTAATCTTCTATGCCATAACTCACCAACATCTTGGCTCTGCACCAACTCTTCTTTGGAACTCAATGTAGCACAGTCATCTACCTCTAGCTTGTAGAGATTCTTAACTTGAATCCCAATCCTCTTGGTCTGTCCAGTGCCAATATGCCTCGGGAATACCTTTCCTTTACTAAAGACTACATCATAGCCCTTGTCTTCCAGCATAACGACAAACACAAGATTCTTCTTCAGACCCAAGTACATACTTTACATCAGTCAGGGTGAGAGGAGCTCCATGCTCCATTTGAAACACAACCGTACCTTCACCTGAAACGCAGTACTTTCCATCATCGCCCATCTCGATCTGCATCTGGAGATCCTTCTCCTCCAAGGTACTGAAAATATTCTTGTCGCCAGACATGTGGAAATAGGCTCCATTGTCTAGGTAGCAAAAACGTCCCAACATGGATGAAACCATGCATGTGATGAGGGAGAAATCCAATTCGAACTGTGAGGCTAGTGCCTCACCATCTGATCCCTTCAAGGATCCCTTCTTGGATTTCTTCTATGGACAATTCATATCATAATGGCCCACCTCATGACAATGAAAGCATCTCACTTTCGATTTGTCAACATTCTTCCCACCATGGGAAGAACTGGATGTGGAATGGGATGCCTTCCCTTTCCCTTTCCTTACCTTACTCACTAAGGCTAGATTTTCTTCATCATCTTGCTTTGATGAAGATCCATCTCTGGTGCTTCTTCTTATCTCCTCCTGCATCATATCTGACCACAGTCATTCCCAATCTGGCAGTTTCTCTCTTCCATTTACCGAGTCTTGGTAGCTATGTCAGCTCTTAGGAAGACCAAGGAGAGCAAGACTCACCATGTCATCATCAGTTGTCGTGATCCCTACACTTCCAAGCTCATCCCTGCAGGTGGTGAGCTTGTTCAGATATGTAGAGATCGTGTCCCCCTTTTCACACTTGATTTTTTGAAGCTTGTCTTTCAGCGCCAGCTTCCTCTGATCGTTGTTGTTCTAATATAGATCTTTCAATGTTTTCCACATTGAAAACAGTGTCTCATTCTCATGGATACTTGAGACTATGTGATCTCAAACTCCCTCCAAAAGGATTCTCCTCGCTCTAGCCACACATTTCTTCCATTCTGCCAATTCTGTAGCATTAGTTGTTGCTAGCTTGGGGACTTCTTGATCAATGAAGTCCTTCAAACCATTTTCCTCTAATACTGCTTTCATGTGATCCTTCCAGTCTATATAATTTGAGCTGCCATCAAGGGCATACTCGAGTCTCAAACCGTTGAACACCATTGGTGAAATTTGAGATGTGATAAGAATTCGAATTCTATAATCAGGAACTTCAAACTTCGAACTTCTCCCTTCTTTGTATATTGTTCTTCGCTTTGATCACCTTTGCTCCGATACCATATAGAAATTCCCACTGTAGATCACTAGATAATGCAATATACTAAAGAAAATTACTTGATCTACTTCTACAGACAAACTTGCAGAAGCTTAATCGATTTTGAGCATGATCAAATAGAACACATATAACAAAGAATGAGAAATCAATCACACATGAACACAGAAGAATACTCCGGGGAAAGCCACAGCTAAAAATCCCAATCTCTGTATTATCATTCAAGTGGAAATATGTCTAGATTACACAAAGATTTAGCTCACAAGCTATCCAACACTCAGTACAATCACTTAATACAGCTCAGAGACTGAATAGACACAACATATGCCTTCCTCCAATCCTCCAAGCCTCCTATATCCTTGCACAGTGCCTCCTGGGCTCCAATGCTACCACCTGTGTGAATTCCCACATCACACACTCATCAAAACTCAGAAATAATTGTGCAATCCTCAAGGAATGAATTCCTTCTGCATGTAAGAGATATCTCAATGGAATATTCCTACAACTGATAGTACATTGTCCCATCATCTGATCTCAACTAGGTCTCTGACTGAACTAACATGCATGATTTATTTATGAGAGAATATTCAGTTATCTGAAGTGCAGCAGTTACATGCATGCATGCATTAACTAAGTGAACTGACAATCAATTCAACAAACTATTGGAACTAATCTAACTGGACTTAATTCAAATAACTGAGTTAACTAATTACAACTCAAAGTACAACTCATCCTGATCTCCTTAATCAAGGGATAACTTCCTCAATCAAAAGGGAAACTGTTGCATGTCTTCACATAGACTTCATGTTTGATTTTCTTCAACTAATTAACTCAAGATGAATTAATTAATTATTTTACAAACAGCTGCTAAGATCAATTTCGAATTTTAATTCTCAATTTTAGTTTAGGGACTAACTAAACTTGGAATGTATCCTGAAATGCTATCTATAGCAGTGCTATTTTTAGATCTTCTATTTTTAGCATTTCTTGTTGCTATTTTCAACAAAAACAAGCAAGGGAGACTTCAAAACACTTCTTAATAGGAAACCAAAGATTAGTTTTCCACCTTAACTATAAAGGGAATCCAAATATTAACACATCTCCACCCTCCAACCAATCAAGGAATTAAAAAAATACTACTATTCACCTGAGAGGTGTGTCCTTACATCCCTCTAATGCTCAACCAAATTATTGTTATTCACTTGTCATCTTCCTAGTGATGCAGAGCTTCCTTTTGCTAACTCTTGTGCTTGGCTTCTTCCTCTTTCTCTATCTAAGGTATTCAATACCCTATGAGTTATTGTGTCCCTCCACCTCCTACTCTCATTTCTACTAAGAGATGACATCAAGAGAGATCTCTCTCTCCTCATTCATCAATGCACCTCGTACTTTCTCATGTGATCTTCACGTGGTGTCATATTTTCTCTCTCCTAAGTGATTCCTCTATTCCAGTAATGCCCAAAGAAATTGAGAACCTCTCTCGGCCTCCACTTATCATGGTTTTTCAAAATGACTGTGGGAGTCCCCTTTTCCTGTGTCAAATAAGGGTTTTTTTCTCATAATTCCTCCCACTACCATTTTTGCAACTGTCAATGGTTGCCTCCTACTAATCTCAATCGCAGTGGTTCTCTTCTATAGGACAACATAGCCCATACTTTTCCATTTAATTTTTATCCTTTTCTTTACTTGTAGTTGTTGACCAATAGGGGCATGCAATGTCCTTGCTTTTCAGTTGCATAAATAATATAATCAACTCCATTAAGGCCAATAGTTAGCCCATTATTGATTATAATAACCACATCTCTAACTTCCCAAGTAACCGCCTCCCTAAGCATTGAAATTTGTGACCCATATCTCAGTGTTTTATATATATATATATATATAGACACACACACACACACATACAACAATATTACAATGTTCGTAAGGGGAGGAATTTCCCCAAAGGAGTTGTTACAAACCCCTCCCCCTTTGGAGGAACATTGTCCTTTGATGTTCTAAACATGAACATAATTCAAAAACATGCTTAGTCCCAGCATAACTATTTCGAGATTTAGAATTATGGCTCGATTTAAAATTATAATTCACATATAGATTTTCTTGCCCAACAACTCATAGACATGAAAATTTTCATTGGATCAACCATTTTTTGTGGCTTCTTCTTGCAATTTTCCTGGTGCTTTTGCCGCACATAATTTAGCTTGCTAGCTTGACTTTTTCCTAGAATGTTGTTTGACTCCATCTTCCAATTCTTCTTTCCCTTGCACTCATGTTCCATCAATGAACATTTCCTTGCCCATTTCTTTTTGGAATACCCCCAATGTGCTTCTTACTCCAATCAACCATGCTCATGACCCATTTAAACCAATTTATTTTTGGAATCCCCTTCTTTTCTTCTCAGTTTCTTGGGTGATCAAGTCCACCTTCCATGAAGTCACTCACCTTACAAGTATAGGCATCCCCTTCTCTGCTTCTCAATCGCTCGGGTGATCCATTCCTTAGCAAGGCTTCCTCGAATCGAAAGGATTTCTAACCAAGGCAATTCCTTGCATCAATACTTCCATATTGTTAATAACATGCTTCATGGAAATCAATGGGAGCTATTGGGCATTACTATCTCACAACGGACATGTTCCTTAAATCTCTTATTAGTGTACTAATGCATGCTTTAATTATATTGTTGTTGTTGCTATTAAACTTGAAACCAACTCCATCCACCCGAACTGGGAAACTGCATGCTCTCCTACAACATAGCACATAAATCTCCATGAGTTTCATCATAAAGAAATTTCAATAAGTTAAATCATACCTCATTAAAAACTTATCCATGAGGTGAAATTCGCAATTTTATTTTGCTTCCTAATGAAAAAAGTCAAATTAGCTCATAGATCAAATCATCATAAATTAGAATAAGAAATCATGTTCCTAGTTTGTTAATTTCATGAAATCAAATGAAATATTGATACTTATCTTGAATTTCACTTTGCTTTCTTCTTTACACACATTGGATTTATTACCCATCTTGACAATTGTAAAGTGGACTTTTCTCTTCTCGTACACACACTGGATCAATTTCCAAACCGGTGTTGTCGTTGCAACAAACACCTTCCAAAATTTTCGCTACATTCAAATTTTGGAACCTCGTTATGGTCATGCCATCCTTTGTTTTAAGTCATTAATGTCATGCTTAGTCATGTTTCTCATGTGTTCAAGTCTTCCTTTTAGAATTCTAAGTGTCAAAGTAAATTTCTTTTACATGCCTATCTTGTCATGCCTCTATAGAAAACTTCTTCTAAGCAAGCCTCACAGTCAATGTGTATCCTTAGAAGTCAAAAATTGCACAGTCCTTGATGACATTATTTGCACAATTCCTAATTATAGTAGTGCATTTCCTAATGGTAGTGATTGTATTGTCTCTGAAACTAGTGACTGCATAATCCTTGATGACAGTCCTTGTGCAATAATTATAGATAGTGCTTGCGTAGTCCTTGTTTCTAGTGCTTGTGCAATTCCTAGCAACTGAGACTACACATTCCTTATGGATAGTGACAATGTAATGACATCCTTTGCTGATAGTGATTGATCACTATTTGTTGACAGTGATAATGTACTTCTTCAAGTCACTCAACTCAATCTTGGCTCCTAGTTTCCCAACATGCACTAAGTGTGGTCACGAATATTAACTCTAATTGCATGTCCACCCTCCCTGTATAAATATTCCAGTCTAGAGTTCATCTTTATGTTCGTATTTCGCTTTTGAGTTATGTGCACTATTGGATTGTAAGGAGTATTGTCTCACCCATGGTTGCAAAATGCCCCATCATTTGGGTGAGTTACTCAATTGTCGCTTTTACTTTCACAACTATCGCTTTCACTTTCTTTTGCTCTTACATGTGTCTTTTTTGCTTGATCTATATTTTACAAGTGTCACTTTTTCCTACTTTCATTCTTGCAATTGCCGCCTGTGTTTTCTTTGTGTTTTCAAGTGTTGTTTTCACTCTTGTATGTGTTCCTTTCGCTTATTTTCACACATATTAGGAGGAACTCCTAGAGGCATCTCTATCACAGTCTCTTATACTAGTCAATGTTATTTATCATTAGGACATGTGCTAGACATCATTCTTATGGTATAACACATCTTTTGGTTGCATTGTGACACGTGTATCGTGAAGGTACATCTTAAGTGTTGCACTTAGAGATAAGTGTCGTTTCACTAAACACTTGTTGGTTTTGGGTATTGTGTGTCTTCTTTTTATATTCTTTGGTGTATACGTGTGTGAGATTATGTTCGAGGCTTGTTATATGCTCTTACTCCCTTGTCTCATTGATCTCACACTAAATCAATTTTGGATTTCATCCCTGTCCTCACATATTACGCAACTCACGAGCACAATCAAACTTTTAGTAAAAGTGATGAGTACAATGCACACTCTTGAGCCTTAGTGATGGAATCCTTACTTCTCGGACCTATGCATTGTACCCATCTTGAAGACAGCCTCCTCCAACTACACATTAAGGAACCTCAAAGTACATACCCTCAATATTGTTGCTTAGTATTTCCCACTGTGTAGATCATGACCCCTCCTAGCTAGTATTGTGCATTGTGCAGTTTTAGTGGATAGTGGGGTCATCTCAAGACTCCTGCAATGCTCAATTGTGTAGTCCCCTAATCCTCCCCCTCCTCTTCAATTATTATGCACTACACAATTATAGTGCACAATTTTGCCTCCCTTGTCTCCTTCACTTCCTCAACTATGCAACACCTTATCTTGCCTTGTCTGCACTAAGAATTATGTAGTTCTAGTGGAAAATAGGGTCATTCCTCGATCCTTATAGGGCTCAACTGCATAATCCATGCTTCCTCTTCCTTGAGCACTGCGCATCCTTAGTAAGAAAGTCTATCACCCTTTTCTCTTGGGCTTGCCCACTGTGCAAAGCCTTGATGAGCTTTCTCTTATTATGCATTGTGCGACTCCAGTGAAAAACATGGTCATTCCATGGTCCCTCCAGTGCTCAAAAACACAATTCCTAAGCCCCTTTCTCTTAGTCCTTTCTCAATGTCCCATCACAGTCAGCATGTTACATGAAAAAACACATATAAAATAGGTGATTATCGGACTGTTGTTGTCTTGTCATGAATGTGATTCATTTGCAAGTGATGTCATATGATCATGGCAACATGATGCTCAAGGAGGTTAGGAAGAAGAGGTTACAAGAAGGACATTCATGGAGACAAGACACAAAGATGTTGTCATACAGGAGTAAAGGAATCTTGGACCACTATAGAGAAATTCAAACTCATATTGACATAGAAGGTTCCAACACAGTTCATCGAGACCCTTTAGAGGGTGAAGGTGAAGCACATACTAGATTAATCATCAAGATTTTAAGATAAAGCAATGAAGAAAGGTACCTCACATCAACACATTTCCATTAGGTCTCATGTCACAGTCAGCAAACTATGGTTTTTCAAAGTCTCAACACAAGAGTGTTATTTGGTCCCATGTATTTTTGCCACATTATTTGTCCAATATAATTATGAAATTTCAAAAATGAGAAAATGTAAAATGTGTGGAAGCCCAAGGGTTGCACATGGAATGTGAAAAGTCACTAGAAATTTCTAAAGTCATGTAGAAGCTCAAAGGTCACATAGGAATTTAAAAAGTCACATGGGAGATCGAGAATCATGAGGGAAGGTCAAGAATTACAAGGGAAGTGGAGAGTCAACTCATTTGTTATAAATACACCCTCATAGATCAATCAAAAATACTTTTCACATTGGCTTCTCTAGTGATCAAGAGCTCAAAATTTGTCAAAAATTCAAAGCATCAGAATTTTTAGAAGCTTCATTTCATATCGAAGACCTTGTCAATCTGAATCCAACGGTGTGAACGGGACTCAAATCTGAGCTCGTATGCAGAAGTTAGAGCAAGTCAAAGTTCAAGGTTGACTTGATAACATGGCATAGCCCTTCAGCAAATGAGGAGGCGCCAAGTGGAAACCTTCCACTGGGCCTTGCATATCGCAATGGAAAGTAGTTTGGTTAAAGAATCGGCCCCTGACAAAGCTTAAGTGTGATGCTGAAGAATCAGCCCCCAGCACAGAGGGTTGCAATGTGATATATTGCAATTGCATATCGCACTCGGTATCTATCGATATGTATATAGAAGATACATGGATTAACGTTGATTGTGATGACAACCAGGATGCAAGATTTTATATGTCACAGTTTAAGTCCCTCTCAGGTCTGTCAATATCGCATCACACAACATTCCGTTGTTAACATTACGAAATGCTATAGACTACCCGGATGCAATATTGTTATGCATTGTATTTTATAACCCCGGTGAGTCCGCTACCATCGCAGTGTATGAACTTTGGTATCCGCCAAGGGAAACTACCAATTGTGATGAGATATCAGTTCCGATAGAGATAAGACCCCAGATGCGATGTTTTATGCATTGAGGTTTATAATCCCGGCGGTTCCGCTAGATCGGCAATCACAGTTTCTGAAGGAATGTTAACAAGACCGTCCCTCCACCGATAGTCAATTGCAATTACGATATATGACAGGCTACAGAACCATAGCCTTTTCCATTGTACCACCACTCCGTGTGTGACCACTCGGCCCTTAACCGTGAGATAGGCGAGAATGATGGCAGAACCGCTGATTTCGGTGGAACTGCCAGTTTTAACTGCAGATAATGAATTTAACTAGAAGTAAGCTAGATTTGGAGGCGAAATTGTGGAAAGACTGACAAAAGTCATAACTAAGGAAATTTTAGACCAAATGGGATACAAAAAGTGGCTAGATTTTCATTTTTGGACATTGTGAACTCATTGGAATAGGTTTCAAGATCAAAGGAGCACTTCTAGATAGGCTTTTTGTAAAGTGAAGCATATGGGTGCCCTGGTCAACCAGAGCATTGATTCAGTTTATTATGGAGTTCCAATATGGAGATGACCTTGCAGGCGTCTACCAGCCTCCATATGCTTTATGCAATAGCCATTACAACATTGTTGTATCTTTATTTCTTCTTTGCTCTATATGTGTATGAAGAAAGTGAATTGTTTAATTACTTCAAGTGGATTGTAGTATTGTTTATGTTCTTGGAAGTTGGAGTATGGGGTCTTGGTGTAAGATGCCTATGTTTTCTAAATATTTACATGTTTAACTGTAAATTAACATGTTTATGGAGTGTGAACTTTTGTAGGAAGTTGTTTCTTTGAAGGAGAAACTATTCATTCCATTTTAGCTGCTTATGTACTCTTATTTTCTTGAGATTGAGCATAATTAGAAGGGGTCATTCCTTTAGAGCTAATCCAAGGATATGTAGCCCAAGAGGGGTGAACTACTTTATCAATGGTTGGTGTATTATTGTTTGATACATGCTTCCATTCAATGTTTTTGTTTCAGGTTTTAAGTTTTCTTCGTGAAACTAACTTAACTAAAAACACATAAAATTCATGCTTTTACTTGCTATTTTGGAGTCAAACCTCAAGCACATTTTTATATTTTGATGAGGGGAATTAGCACAGCATTACTAATTTGCCCCAATTCAGATCATCTAGCTTGGAATAAGAGATAATATCATTCTTTGGAGGAGCAAGTGGTGACTTAATGTTCCACTATTGTGGCTAGTGTTGCATCATTGTAATCATGTGCCTTGGAACTTTCACTTAATATTTGAAGCTCTCAAAGTTGGCGCACTGTCATGCATGTATCACGAATGTTGTAAGACTATTCTTTTAATGTTTGTGGTATATGTTTATGTTCATGTATGCTAAAGGAAATGAACTATTTCGTTGGATTTGGCATACATCTTGTTGAATGTGCATTGTTACTTTATTTTATGATCGTTGTTACCTTGTTAACTATTTTTAGTTTAATTAGCAATTCTTTCTATACACTCATGTGTCTTTATTAGGATAGTAAAATTACTTTTCTTCTAAAGACTCACTTTCTCTCCTCTCTCTTGTGAAAGTTCCTTATATACATTGCAATTATATGCCTCACAGTGTAAACTTACTTTCTTGTTTCAAAGGTTGAGTGCATGCTCTCTTATGTTTTTTATTTCAACCAAGGAAAATATCTAAGTTATGGTGGTTCTACCTATTATTCGAATGGGGCTCCTACTCCAAACAGTGTGAGGTCTAGTTGGGACTTCATACCCAGGGGACCCCCTAAGTTGGCAGACTTCTAGCACCATCAACAAGTGGCGCTAGAAGGAGGGACAAATGACATGTTGATCCCATTAAGTTTGTTTTGAATCTCTCATCTTAAATCACTTCTTCCCAAATCACAATCCCAGGATGTTTTTCAAACAGATCAAATCTTACAATTTGTGCGAAAATCATTCATAACTTGTCACATCTCAAGTTTGATGGAGATCCAATAACCGTGTTTGGGCATATGAGTTTATTCATTCAATTTTTCCTTACTAATGGAATATATTTTAATGATGCTCAGGTTAAATTGTTTACCATCACACTTGAAGTTCATGTTAAGCATTGGTATCATACATTACCAATGACTTCTATTCATTGATTTGAGCAACTTGTTAAGGAAATTGTGAATATTTTGACGGGTACGATTATAACTAGGTATATAAAAGAATAAATCAACTTATAATGAAACTTGGTGAATCATTAGAGGATTTTCTTGATTGGTTTCTTCACATTTTCTATGACTTTTCTAAAGAAGATGTCGATTAGGTTTTCATGTGCGAAAGGTTTCAACGTTTGGTTCTAGTCTCCTTGAAACAATTTGAATCAAATTATCCTAATGATTTTTCTCTTCCAAATTTTTGATAATGAGGTACATTCATTCTCAAAGGAGGAATCTATTTCTCCTACATTCTCATTACCAAACAAAGTGGTTCCTCATATCGATGATGAAGTAAGAAAACTTGAGAATCAAATCATTAATCCACAAATCTTGTCTTCATTTCCTCCCCATGGACAACATCATATCTAGGAAAACATTAAATGTTCTAATAAGTCCAAGGAGCTTGAAGTGAAGATTTAGCCGTTGATTCCTCTAGATGACATTGATGTGCATAATTCAAATCTTGAATCTGATTTGATTGAAAGTATTTCTTCTTCAAGGGATACCTTTGTTTTTTTAATCAATATTCCCCACCAGAAATTTCTTCATATATTTTTAACTCTCAATTTTCTTATTCACATGGTAATCAAGTACAAGGTAGTCACATTTTGTAGGTAGAGGAGCAAGAGGATAAAGACACTTTTAATCCCTCTTTCCTTTTTCAAATTATTATATGTAAAAATGATGTTTCTACATTCTTTGTTGATCAATAATCTCAATACCTCGATAATATCTCAAGTGGGATTGAATTGCTCAACCAAAATGAACTATTGGGAAACCATCACCCTGAAGATAATGACTCCACTAATATGCATGGTGATGAGTGCCTATGTACATTTGATGATCTCTTGTTTTCACAAGAATACTTGGGTTTGAAAATCTTTGATTTGGAATCTCACCTGGTTATAGAAGAGTTTCTCACAGGAATTTCTTCCTTAGCTCACTAGCCCTAATGTTAAAATGTGTATAATGTATCAACTGATATGTCATGTTCTTCCAATTTTCATTCTGATGAATTAGATCTTAAGTCCATACAAGGTGGTAAGTATGAACAATATGATGTGGTAATCATTGAACATTTTTCTTACAATTTTGGTAATATCTTTGGTGATGTTGAGGCCTCTAATGAAATGGTTGATTCCAACAGCTTCCATATGACTCATAATGATCTTGTGTAAATAATTGATGATAGTTATTTTCAAACAAATGTTGACCTGACAATGTATTCAAAATTTAATTGTCTAATATTGAAAATTTCAAGGACTCGTCAAGAAGTAGAGGAACTTCAGTTTCTGCTAATGGTTATGTCAGGGCCTCGCGAACTTGATGAGCTCCTCGAACTAGGTCATATATTGATCACCTTACACAATTATTTTATCAGCATTATTTCACTGGATGCAAGTTCAATCTCGAAGGATTTTCAACATTTTTAACTTGATTTTCTTAGTCCTCAAGATAAAGTTTCTAATCGGGTGAAAGATTCTTGTTTGGCTAATTCTTCTTCATGCAAATCTCTTGTATCTAACACAGGGTTGGAATGCATATCCTTCTTATATGTACACAAATTTGAAGCCTATCATTATGATTATCAAGACAAAGATCATCGCCAATTGAAAGATTCCTTCCTCTCAAATTCTTCCATGAAAAATTGGTTGTTTAACTCTCTAATGTATGCGATGAATTTAATCATTTTTTTGGCACAATCAACCCTTTTGAGTATCATTGAATGCTTGAATCATTTGGCGAATCAAAACCCTCATGCTTATATGGATATTGGATTTGATCCATCATATGTTTCTAATCTTTTGTCAGCCCGGTACACTAATTGGTTTCCCGTATTTATGATGCCAACAATCGTTTGTAATCCCCGAAGCTCTCATATTGCTAATAGAGTATGAAATCAGGTACATATGGAACCAATGGAGAATCAAGAATCTTATATGCCAACTCATCAATATGATCATAATATTGGTTCTAACAAATGTCACTCAATTAATCATTTTCCCACTAGCACATATGATGATAGTTGGTTTAAATCAGTTAATCTTGTTGAGCCCATTGATCTTTATGATTCATCATTTCAATGTTTAGGTACTTTTTGGATAGTTGAGGCACTTCAACTTTTATTAATGATTATGCCAGGTCCTCATGATCTTTATCGAGTCTCTAAACAAGATCAGATTAAATCTCCCTCGCAAAATTATTTTTGTAATTTGAGTGCACTAATTGAAAGTTCATCTTTCCAATAATTTTTGAGTTTTCAAATCGGTTGTTTCAAATACTATTATCAATCTATAATTGGCTAGAGGAATATTATCAGGCGAGTTCTCTCACTAATAATAAGTTTTTATCTTTCTTGATGTTCGCTAAGATTGAAAATACAGAGGAATGCATATTCACAAGTAGCCTTCAAGGTTTGTATGATCATTATTCTAATCAACAAGGTAAAGTTGCAGATTGTTTAAAGCTAGTTGTTATGGAACATGTTTCAGCAAATAGGAAAGACCTTTGATTTCTTGTGTAAGGTATTCATGTTGACATCTTTATTTATGCACATTGTTTTCCACCATTGCTAATCACTTATGTATTTTTGCTTGCAGTTTGGGAACAAATTGAATAGCTATATTACAAATTTGACTTCACATAATCTTGACCTTTTAGTTTATATAGATTAGGATTTAGGATTAGTTCTATTCTTTTTCTTATTCGCGCCCTAGTTACTTCTGCATTGCATTATAGCCCTTTCCCTCCATGCCCTTTACCAGTTTTACACTTGTTTTTCTTTTTATGTCACGCCTTGTTTTCTTTCATGCCTTTACATGTGTTTTATTTTAAAAAAACTATGTGTGGAATCCGCTCTGTTTGGATCTATGGTAATGTGAAAAAAGTCAAAAGGGAAACTGCGACAACTAGAAATGCTTAGCGTATATTTGGTCCACTTCTTTGTTTGGGCCTAAATATCTTTTAAGGTAAATGATGCATGTATGGAAAATATATTTCATCCTAAATGATAGCTCAAGCAAATATGCGATGCTTGTATCCATGAAAGGATATTTTTTCCTTGATATGGCTTTTATATTGATTGGTTTTAATGTGTCAGCTTAGTCGACTAGAAAAGGGAAAGGAGGAAAACTTAGACAAGCATATTAATTTTAGAGGTGTATTTATTTTAGAGGTGTAAAATAAGTCAAGATCCCTCTTATTTCCTTGGAAAAATAAATGCCTATGAAATGAAAATGAGCATAAAGTTAAATAACAAATAAAGGGTGAAGGAAGAGAAAGACATCCTGCACAAAGAGGTGAAGCAAGAAACTTTGTCAGAGTATTGAACAAGCTCGCTGGTAGTGAAGCAATACTTGTGATTCCTTAAAGTGACTCTGTCGAGGTACTAAATAGGCTTGCTGGAAGCTGAGTAACAACAGAGATGGCATTAAAACTATGACATCTTAAACTCGTGGAATTTATATACTCCTACTTCCTAATCAAAACAATTCAAATTTGACTAGTCTTATGGAACGTGTTAACCAAATTAGAGGAATAGAAGGGACTACATCTCTAACTAGGCTAAGTAAAGAAGCTAGAGTGATCAAACAGATGAGACAATCCATCTAGAAGGCTAGACCTCATACTAAATGTTAGACCTAAACAAAGAAATTGGAGTTCTTCAAGTGTGTCGCCAAGGGCTATCGCTGCAAAAAACACCCTCCAAAATTTTGCTTACATTCAAATTTTGGAGCCTCATTCTGGTCATGACATACTTTGTTTCAAGTCATTAAAATCATTCTTAGTCATGTTTCTCTATCATTCATGTCTTCCTTTGAGAATTATAAGTGTCAAAGTGGCCTTTTTTCACATGCCTATCTTGTCATGCTTCCATAGAAAACTTCTTCTAAGCAAGCCTAGTAGTCAATGTGTGTCCTTGGAAGTTAAGCATTGTGCAATCCTTGATCATAGTAGTTGTGATGTGCCTAATGACAGTGAGTGTGCAGTCTCTAGAGCTATTGATTGTGTAATCCTTAATGACAGTGCTTGTACAATCCTCGTGGATAGTGCTTGTGCGGTCCTTGATGCTAGTGATTGTGAAGTTCCTGGAAACTAAGAATGTGCAATCCTTATGGATAGTGACAATGTAAGGGAATCCTTTGTAGATATTGATTGCTTACTCTTTGTTTACAATGAGAATGCACTTCTTCATGTCATTCAATTCACTCTTGGCTCCTAGTTTCCCGACATGCACTAAGCATGCTCACCAATCTTAACTCTAATTTCATGTTCACTCTCCCTATATAGAGATTCTAGTCTAGTCTAGTCCACATTTCATCCTTATGTCCATATTTCGCTTTTGAGCTTTGTTCATTATTCGAGTATAAGGAGTATTCCCTCATCCATGGTTGCAAATGTACCATCATTTGGGTGAGCTACTCAACTATCGCTTTTGCTTCCGTAAGTGTCACTTTCGATTTATTTTGCTCTTACATGTGTCGCTTTTGCTTGCTCTTTCTTTTACAAGTGTCACTTTTTCCTACTTTAATTTTTGCATGTGTTTCATGTGTTTTCTTTATGTTTGCAAGTGTCGTTTTCACTCTTGCATGTGTTCCTTTCGCTTGTTTTCACACATCTTAAGAACACCTCCTAGAGGCAGCTCCAACACACTCTCTTGCACTAGTTGATTTTATTTATCATTAGGACATGTTGGATACATTCTTATGGCATAGTGCGCCTTTTGGTTGCATTGTAATACTTGTGTTGTAAAGGTACATCTTAAGTGTCGCACTTGGAGATAAGTATCATTTCATTGTATGCTTGTTGGTTTTTGGTATTGTGTGTCTTCTTTTCATATGCTTGGGTGTATACGTGTGTGTGATTATTTTTTAGGCCTATTATATGCTCTTACTCTCTTGTCTCATTAATCTTACGCTTAATCAATCTTGGAGTTCATCCATGTCGTCACATCTTGCAAAACCCACGAGCGCACTCAATGTTTTAGTCAAAGTGATGAGTACACTGCACACTCTTGAGCCTTAGTGATAGACTCCTTACTTCTTGGACTTGTGCACTATACCCATCTTGAAGACAACCTCCTCCAACTGTGCATTGAGTAACCTCAGAGTACAAATCTTCAATCTTGTTGCTTAGCCTTTCCCATTGCGCAGTCCATGATCCCTCCTGCTCTGTATTGTGCATAGCATAGTTGTAGTGGACAATGGGGTCATCTCGGGACTCTTACAATGCTCAATTGTGAAGTCCCTTGAGCCTCCTTGTAATGTCCCCTAATAATAATAATAATAATAAATATAATATTAAATATAAGTAAATAAATAATAAACATAAAGAAGAAAATAATAATGGTAATAAGTAATAATAATAAAAAAAAGATAATAATAGAAAATAAATATAAATAATGAAGAAAATATAATCAATAAATAAATAAATAGTAGATAATAAACTGGAGTTATATATATATATAACTTATAAAAATAGTAAGAATAAGTAAATTCAACAAAAGAATAAGTAAAGTTAACAAAAAATAAAAATGATTAAAATAAGAAAGGGTTAAATTAAGAGAAATATTAAGTTAAGTAAAACTTAAAATAAAGAAATAAAAGTTGCATGTTGACACATGGAATGGAATGTGTGCGTGCGAACCCCTTTTCATTTTTTGGTCTATTTAATGGACAATGAGCACGATGAGACTCATCCATTCCTTCATCCATTCCCTTGGAAAAAAAGTGTTGTGAGACAAAAGATTTCCGGCAGTAGTGAGTTGATTAAGGGCTCAGGGGTGGGTCGTTGTAGAAAGATTATGTGCGCTGAGCCTAAGGTTAGGTGAAGAGTCATCCCCAAAATATTTTTTGCCTTTAGCATAATTCAAAGAGTACTCAACTCCAAAAACACAAGAAATGACTCCTCATTTTTTTTAAATTTATGTTAAACAGTTGAATAACTCGTTGTTTATTATTAATCATATAAATTGATGTAATTATTTGTATATTTTAAATCCAAGTTGTTAGATATGGTATCAGAGGTTTCAACTCTGTATGACTTCTTAGTAAAAAATTTAAGAAAAATACTAAATTATTTTTTCAGTTATTTTACTTAAATTAGTCAAACTAAATTTGAGAGAAATAAATACAATTTTTACTTCTTCTTTTTTCCTTACAATAATTATTATATAAATAAAAGAGTGGATAAATATTACTTATTTAAATTATTATCAATTCTGGAAAATTCCTATTTGCAACCTAATGTGTCCATGTATAATCTTAAATTTTTTAATGGAGTTGTCTATAATGCGACTTTTTGGAGATTCCGGTGACGGAATCCGGCGGAAGAAATTGAGGTTAAATCTTGATTTGTTGTAGTTAAAATTTGTGCCAGTTCCATGTGTGTCTGTGGCCAAGAGTGAAAACTACAAAGCCCTTAGATTTACTCAAAATCTCTCATCCATGTGGCACTTCCAAGCTCTACTCACTCTAACTTGATGGTGTAACACTGAAGGGGATTAAGTTAGTGAGCTTGGGGACCAAACAGAAGTATTTATAGCCAAGCTTCTGTTGGCTATGTTGGCTATGTTGGCTATGTGTCAAGTGTTCCACAGATCATGGTAGAGAACTACAGAGGGAGTAATGGACCACTCCAGAAGCTCCCAACAGGAAATTAATTCACTGTAGTTGATTTTCGTAATTTAAGGAAATGACTGCATTTGGTTTCAGTAAATGAAGGAAATAACTGCAGTTTACTTCCATAATTGTCGACGGCATTTGGGAAAACGTAACGGGAGCTTAACAGAGGTGGCTCCAATTAATTAATTAAAAAAAAAATAACTTATATATAAAAAGATTGGTTGAAATTCTTAGTTTAGTTCATGTTTATGATTAAATATCGTGTTATTATAGGAGTTGTCTATACTGCGACATTTTGGAGTTTCCAGTGTTGGAATCTGCTGGAAAAAATTGAGGTGAAATCTTGATTTGTGTTATTTAAACTAGTTTTTTTACTATATATATAGATTCAACACCATGAAAAACTCCTAAGCCACTTCTATTGTGTAAGGTTTACTCATCAATCTTGTGATTTCAATGAAATCCTACAAAATTTTAGAAAAAATAAACTGAAAAAATCCACCAAAACACTTCCAAAAACTCACATAAAAACAACTCCGTAATTATATCATTAATTTATCCAGTAAAAACATCAAAAAACAATTATAGCTCGACCACGCTTAGCTAAATAGATTTAAAAGATATTTAATAATAATAAAAAATTACCTCATTTATTCATCGATACTACACGGCATCATTCATTTAAAGAAAATAAACCAAGATGTTGCAGTTTTACAGGGATTATATTTTCGATAATTGGTTTTCTGCAATGTTAGGGTAAACTAGCATACATAAGGAGTACGAGCTGAGGAGGTCATTTTTTTAAGCACGGAGCCTACCATAAATTTGGCAGGGGACACATGATAAAGGAGGTGGAAAGATTTAAGTAAATAAATTAAATAAAATAAAATAAAACGTTAAATATATATCATGCAAACTAGGAGTTTGAAAGCTGTAAGTAAATAAATAAAATAAAACGGTAAATGGATAGCATGCAAAGTTGTAGGCTAATTTTCAACTTCACACCATGGTAAAAGGGAATACAACCTTATTAATATTTAAATAAATCACCTTATATGTACAAGGCATATTTAATGAAATATATATCATATGTAGTGATAAGTGTCATGATACCACACCTTCTCACACATTTTGTGTTATAAATTTGTGTATTAATAATAACCATTTCCCATGAACAATGTGGGTAACCATATGTGTAAGTTGATATTAACGGATTATTATAGGGAGTGTTTTTGTTAAAATATAATAAAGAATAAATGAAAGTTAAAATAAAACTAGTTATGATATTATACTAAATGAAGTAGTAAAGTTCATATGTACATTTTTATATCATTTTATATATATATATATATATATATATATTATATAATAGTGTCTCTTTAATATGGAAATCATTAATAATTTTTGGTGATGAATTGAAATGTTTTTTTTATTTCTAATTTGTTTGGTAAAGCAATATTTGTAATTGAAAATTTAATGTAAGGGTAGATAATATATTTTATTATTAGACAAATGTGATAGGAGAGTGAGAGTTAATGATATGAGTTGTTTTTTAGATTTTTTGGAAAAGAAATCGGTGTGTTTTTCTGGTCTAATTTCTCTAAAATCTGGCAGGAATTTATTGAAATCAAGCTTGATGAGACTTTTTGAAAGCTTTTCCAGTGAGTTTTTCCAATCTAATTTCTCTGAAATCCAACAGCAATTTATTGAAATCACAAGTTTGATGGGTAACCCCTACCCCTACACAATCGAAGTGCCCTAGGGGATTTTCAAGGTGTTGAATCCACATATATAGTCAAAAACCCAGTTTAAATAACACAAATTAAGATTTCAGCTCAAAATTTTCCATCGGATTCCAGCACCGAAAAGTCTAAAAGATCGCACTAAAGACAACTCCTTAATGAAATGATAAATCAGTCATAAAAAGGTGATTTCTGAGCTATATATGAGCAAATGACTAAGATGGAATCATGGTGATTATTGGTTGACCTTTCTCCAAGTACATGACAAGGTAATGAAACTTTGATGGACATTAAGACAAGGCCAATGGATATGAACTAATATAAAATCACATAATATGCTTAGTTGTCATTGGGCCGAGAAGCGCACTCCATGTACATGACAAGGTAATGAAACTCTGATGGACATTAAGACAAGGCCAATGGATATGAACTAATATAAAATCACATAATATGCTTAGTTGTCATTACCCCGAGAGGCGCTCTACAACACAGTATAGAATATATAGTTAGAAATAATTAATTCCTACTTGTCTATGGTTGTAATTCTCCATTTGAGTAGTTTGTTCCTACATAATAGGAATTTAGTTTCTCCTAGTTTAGTGTGTGGTTGAGAGAATCTCTCAACCACACTAGTGTACGTCCAAGATAGAATTCTTATCTTGAGACTATTGATTGTATAAATATGTGTGTAATTTCCTCATTCATTAATAATATAGAATATATTGTTGTGCGCAATTTTATCTTGGATACAGGTTACCCCACGGGAATCGGAATCAAGAAATCTCTGCTGCTCCTCGCTATTATCTGCGCCATGGGTTTTTTTTTCACGTTTCTAACTCTGGAGACGAAAGGCAGATCTCTTAAGGAGATCTCCGGCGAAAACACTGACGATGATCAAGAAGAGACACAGCAGTTTCACACCAATGGGTTCAGTAACAATAATAATAGAGCCATACCTATTTAATAATGTGATGATCGGGATGAGGAACATCAGTTTCACTCTAGTGGGTTCAGTGGCACTAGTAGAACCAGGCCAGTTTACATAGAAAGATTGTGGGTAGTGCATTAGATCTGAATACTTTTCCATCATAGTTTGTCCTAAATTGTAGCTGTCAGGAATACTTACAGGCCTAGAGTTTCGTGGTGTTTATACATCACTTGAGATAAATAATACAAGTTGTGATTTTCCAGTGGCTATGAAGCATAAGTAAGATTGTTGTCTATGTATATATTTGGGGCTATGCAACCTCAGAGATCCACTGCAATTGCCGTGGTGGATAATCTGACTGCATGCCATATTTCATATAATTCCAACAAGCAATAGAACGCGGTCAAGGAAGACAACTGAACTTTCTGACATCTCTTGGTGGCGAGAATTCCGATGCGACGGCTCTAGTAAGTCCGGCAAAAGGAGAATTTCTGTTGGCGGCGAAGATTGACACGCCATCCCATCCCTTTCTTGGAATCTTGGACACGGGCAGTGACCTGATATGGACGCAGTGCTTGCCCTGCACTGATCTAATCGTGGTGATGTGGCTACCTGTATTTGTTTAAGGCAGATATCCTATGGCTATCGTTGGTGCCTTCACGCAGGAGGCCGAGTAAGCGTGGCAACATGGCCGCAGTGGCAGCATGGCTGTAGTCCTGTTAGTGGGCATAGTGGTGTTCTTGCAATATTAAACTGAAGACGACATCGCTCGGTTGGTGGCCTATGCAGGTTCTCTCTGTGAGGAGGCTGCATGGAGGCTGTGTGGAGGCTACGCTTGATTGGTGGTGCGGTGATCGTGGAGCATGGAAGGGTTGGCGCAGGTTGTGGGTACGAATCGATGGTGCCTTCAATTTCTGGTGACTTCAATCGCTGGAGATTTGTGATGTCTTGGATTGATAGATCTATGTCTCGGTGCAGCATAAAAGAGTGCAGATCATTGCAAGAGCGGAGGAGGTCGATCCGATGCAGAGCGTTGCAGGAGCAGAGGAGGTCGATCCGATGCAAATCGTTGTAGGATCGGAGGAAGTCAAGCCAACGGCATGTGCTGAGCACGTGACCGATTGAAAGTCGCTGGTGCTTGGTGCATTCTCAAGAAGTCCTTTCTTGACTATACTACAAGCTTCCGGACCTGTTGTGTTCCACCTCCAAAGTTGTAGAGTGGTCATGTTGCAGAACAACATTGGAATTGTGAAGCGTGTGATCAAAATCGTGGGTATAGCATAGCGTAAGGGTTGTCGGTGGCGGAGCAACAGATCTGGTGTGTGCCATAATGAAGCAGAACGATGGAGCAGATTTGTGAATTACTCCATATCATGGAATGTGCTTCCAGATTGTGCAGATCTGTGGTATTTCCTAGCAGATCGGTGGAGCTGTGACCTTAAGAGCAGTTTTTTTTAGTTGTGTTATGGAGCTCCGTGCATTTTAGTTTTGGTGGAACAAATTTGCTATTGAATCTATGATATTATTTTAATTTCTTGTGTATGCTCGGTGTGGATGATGTAAATTCATAAATATTGTAAATCTGGTTAAGAATGGGATGTATTGTTGTGACATTTAGTCTGGCCAACTATTGTCACCAGTTTAAGTCTATGTTGGAATTGGCCATTCCAACAATAGACAAATTTATTTACAGGAATTCTTAACAACCAGATATGGCATTAGAGGAGTTGCTTCAGAGATTGGAGGATGATCGAGATCGTGTTGCAGATTGTTAGTGAGCATGAGGCAGTATGCTTGAAAACAGTGACTAGCCTTGATACTGTGAGTAGGGGAAGTGGCATTATGTTGTGATTCCAGGAGAATAAGATACTGAAATGCGATGGAGGATTGGACCGTGGAGTCCTGGATTACTGTTCTTGAAGGGAAAATTGTGTTCTCTTCGTGTGGTTGTGAGTGCCTATGTTCCGATTTCTTTATCAGTGAACCCCTCACAGATGAGGTAAAGGAGACGATAACGTTTATGGTGGACAACAAAGTAGATGTTTGTTTGCGTTAGTTTGGTTTGTGGAATAGACTCCCTAGCATGTTGTAATAGTCATTGTATGTACCCAGAAACTCCAAAATGTGGAATGAAATGTAAGTATTAAAGGCATCTGAAAGTTCATGGTGATCTCAAAACCACTTTGTAATGGTTTATGGTCAGCCTGAAACCATCTTAGGTCACTGTAAAGTGATGGTGAGCCAGAAATCACATATAGATTCTTAGTGGCTACAGGATTTGCCTGGTGGTGGCAGATCGGATTTGTCCGGTGGTGGCACATTTAAGTTCCGGATTTGCCCGGTGGTGGCATATTGAAGTTAGCGGATTTGCTCGGTGGTGGAAGATCTGACTTGCCCGGTGGTGGCATATTGAAGTTGGCGGATTTTCCCGGTGGTGGTAGATCGGACTTTCCCAGTGGTGGCATATTGAAGTTGGCGGATTTGCCCAGCGGTGGCATATTAAAGTTGGCGGATTTGCCCGGTGGTGGTAGATCGGACTTGCCCAGTGGTGGCATATTGCTTGAGTGGCTAACGTGTACACGGCATCTTTGTGCTCGTAGGAGCAGGTGGACTGCAGTAACACCTAGCTCAAGGTCTTAGATATTGGTGTGTCTGAGCATAAGAGGGTTGGTGCACTTTTCTATCTCACAGTTGCGTCGAAAGGCGCAATCAGCGCAACTGTTTGTGATTGTTATTTGGAAATGAATATTTGGCTTAGAAAGGCACTGATTTCTCTTTGTTTTTTGGAAGTTCTGTACATGCAATTTGCCTGATGGTGATGGATTTGACTATCATGACAAGTAGTCATTAAGGGGGGGAGTTAGAAATAATTAATTCTTACTTGTATATGGTTGCAATTCTCCATTTGAGGAGTTTGTTCCTACATAATAGGAATTTAGTTTCTCCTAGTTTAGTGTGTGGTTGAGAGAATCTCTCAACCACACTAGTGTACGTCCAAGAGAGAATTCCTATCTTGAGACTATTGATTGTATAAATATGTATGTAATTTCCTCATTCATTAATAATATAGAATATATTGTTGTGCGCAATTTTATCTTATATGTGCAGGTGTTGTTATCACTCTAATAATTCTTTTGAAGTAAAAAGAAAGAAAAAACAAAGGTAATCACAAACCGCATTTGGAGATCATGACCTAGCCTTCCTGATGCTTAGAGAGGGCTCTCTCTTTAAAATTTAACTTTGTTTTAGTTAAGATTTTTTTAGGCTAGTTATGATTGTTCAAGGGATTTTTGATTTGTAAATGAGATTGGGTGGTGGGATCTCTTAGATAGATGGATAGAATGATGTATTTTAAACCATTGGGCCATGGATTCAAACAGTAAGGAAGCAAAATTGGATTAACTCACTAAAGGGAATGTTCCAAGGGCAAGATAGCAAAGTGTTTTTTAGATCTTTGAGACAGAGGGGTGAAAGGGTTTCACTCGAGGTGAGAGAGCAAATAAGGGTTCTCATACCTGGATAATGAATGAGAGATGAAGGGATAATCAAGATCAAAGGGCAATTAAGAATTCTTTAACCTTGATATTCAAGAAATCAATCTAAACCAAAGAGAAATTAAGAATTCTTTAATTTAGATATCAGTAGAAAACATTTAAATGTATAGTTATTAAGACAGGGTTTGATTAAACAAGTTCTGAAGTATTATTCTAGTTATAACATTTAGATTGAGAAACACATTAAAGATTATGAATAACTTTGAGAAAAATAACAATAACACATGAAAATACTTGTCTGAAATTCACTCAACACATGAATCCTTGGAAATATCTAATCTTTATTTATCAATCCAGCTTGTTGGCTCATCGAATGATACAATAACCTTTTGGGTCTTCTGATCAAAAAGTCTATAGAAATGTCTAATAGAATCCACACTACATACTTCGAATTTTTGAAGAATTTATACAAATGGAGTTACAAAATATTTGAAACTGTATTCGTAACTAATCTAGGAAAAAAGAAATATCTTCATGAAAGAACATAGAGACAACTATTGAACTGTTTCATGCTGTCCCATTTATTTTGGTTCTATTGGCTTTGATCTTTTTCCCTTTAATCTCCTTTGTTGTTTGACCTTTCACCCTAGATGCTTCATTTACTTTAGCCTTTCATCTGATACACTTTGAATCTGTTGATCTGTCAACATCCTTTTACCATGATGTTTTACTTTTACTGTACATTAACCTTTTTACTGCATATTTCTATAGTAAATCAATTAATTTCTCCCATGTTTCAACATCAAGTAATTGGATTTTTAGCATCTTTCTATATGTTTCATCTGCCTCTGTGTATTTGGAAAAAGTAGGCTTATTGATAAACAAGTGTTTTACCTCATGCTGGAGGTAAAACAAGTTTTCAAATGTTTGGTAGAGTACTTTGCCTGTTGGCAATGCCTTCATTGATGACGTATTTACCTGATCTTTTGTTACCTCTTTGATTTTCTTGTTGTAATCCTCATGTGTCATCAGCTTATCATTTATCACTAAGGGATTGGGTAATCCCTTTTCTCTCAAAAATTTGGAACTTAGCCATAAATATGTCAATAGCTAGCTGCATATTCTCACACTTATCCTCCAAGTTTTGCATCAAGTTCCTCTTGGAGAGGACCTTTTTGACCTCCAAAATTGTCTCTATTCTATCCTCTATTTCCAATTCCCGCAGCTTATACTTATTCTTGGTGTTAAGGAATTGGATAATTCTGGAAGACTCTTCTAGAATTTGTCCTAATTCTGCTTTTACTTTTTGGATGGCCTCTATAGCCAGCTTTATCAAATATATTTTCTCGAAAATCACCTAAATAGATGGCCAAATATCATTGACAGAGTCAATGATATTAGACCATAGATGTTCCTTAGCCTGCCCAAGGGGTTATTTCAGTGTTAAGTCCTTTTCTAGGGCTTTCAATCTTCCACTCATCCTGGTAGCCTTTTCCACTTCTTCTTTATGCATGATTTTGGCAAGCTTGTAATCAGTTTCCAAGTTTGTCACTTTCTCTTTGAGCTTATTCATCTCTTTGGTTTGTATGGACATTTCTTCCATAGCTTTAACCAATTTTCTTGCTTCTTCACTTAGTGTACTTGTTACTGATGTAGATGTTGTAGAAACTGGTATTGTTGTGGCCATTGGAGCTGTGGGAGCCAATGAGGCTACCAATGTGGAAGGAACGGCCATGGTAATTGCTGGGATGACATTTACCGAGGTAGTTCCAAGATCAGTTTGTTTTAATTAGATTAAATTGTCCAATTCCTTTTCTGTCTCCCTCAACTGATCATTGAGTTTAAGGACTAAATCCATCAACTCTTTGTGCTTAGTTTGGCTTTCCAAGACTTCTTGTGTCTAGGGGTGCTACAGTTAAGGTATCTTTAAATGTTTCTTGAGGGCTGCAATGTCATCATTCTTCTTTTTTATTAATTGTTCAGTAGCCTTGATGTCTTTGGGATCACGTCCCAATTCAATTACAAAGTCTTCCAAAGACTTGATTCTGGTGTTTTTGGCTTGTGAGGAGGCCTTTTCCAACTCATATTAGGCCGAAATGTTATTCAATGAATTCTGCAACTAATGTGCAGCCATGGCATTTCCTATAAGGGTGGAGTAAATCATTTCTCCAGCCTGCTTGTGAATTTCAATCTGGTCAACATGATGAATATCCCTTGCCAATACTTCAAATTCTATCTTCTTGAAATCTGTTGATGTTCTTGGTTGTTGTTGTTGGGTAGTAGATCCCCCCATAGCATGTTCTTGGGGCTTGAAGCCCGAATTTTGGACAAGTGTAATGTAAAGACCTCACGGAATGCGGGTGCAGAGCGCAAGAGTTTAGGGTTGTCTTCCATAAGATAATATAATTTAATGTAAAGTGTGTCAGCCTACCATGGTCCGCGAACCATGGGATTGTATAAATAGAGCGATTCTCTAAGTGTGAAGGGAGTCTTAGTTTTTGAGAAGTAATAGACAGATGCGAAGGCATGGTTAGAAGATAGAAGTGGATTTGAAGGTATTGGGTCATAGTGATAGGTAGACGCTCTACAGCTGAGTATGCAAAGGCTTAGTAGAGTCTGTAGTTGAGTGCATGGACCCCTATAGCTGAGTGCGCAGGGCGGAGTCAGGTCTGTAACTGAACTTGAGTATTAATAAAGATAAGATTGATTCAAAATGTTGTGCATCTTTTTGTAGATTTGTATTTCCATTTTCTAGTTATCATTATGCATTTATATTGCTTTTAAGTACACGTGCTAATCTAAAAGTTGAACAAGTAACTAGAATATTAGGCTCGCACAAACTAAGTTAAACACTAATAGAATAGCACAGTAAAGATCAGATCGGAAGAATACTGTATTCAAAAAGGGCGCACGAGTTGCGAAGAATAGAAAGCTGCACGGAGTAGCACAGCGCGCGGATTAGGATCACGAACCTTCAAAACCCATGTCAAGACATCCCTAGGGTGCGAAAACCTGGTTCTAACACCCTCCCATACTACTTCGGGTGAGACCTCAGTCTGCACTCCACAGACTGTTGCCGAAAGGGCTAGTATTACAGAGATTTGCTTGGCTAAACTCATTGCTAAACCTGGGTCAGGCCCCACATAGCCAACAAATAGTTCCGTTGCCGAGACCGAGATCTGCCTAAGGGATGTCTGATGTCATGCCACTGGAACCCAACAAAGAAGAAAATTGAAGAGTGGTTGGACAAGAAGATTCGCGAGTTAGTGACACAGGAAAACAGAACTCCGCAGGTATCTGAGAAAAGGTGGCTGGATAGCTACGTGTATATAGAAATCCACGAGATCTTCTTCGCATCCTTTCCTTTTTAACTGTATGAGTGGATCGTGAGGTTAGCCGATAGCCAGGGAAGGTGTAAACTCGACCAATCGATAGTGCTCCAGAATTAGTGTGCAGACTAGAGGCATGAGAAGATAAGATCGCGTGAGCTGTGGACCATTAGCTCGACTGGATAATAGGGGGATTTATCACTGAGTTTATAGTAGACACGACTATGATTTATAGCGAAGTAGAACAACATTTTCTCAAGGGACTGCGAGGTAAGTACATTAAATCTCTGAATACCTGGATTAAGATGTTGTTATGTGAAAAGCGGGTCATGCGAATACATTAATGTTTGGAATGATGCGGAGTGGAAAGATCTACAAAGGTAGCAGGGAATTAGGAAACAATCCCTTAATTTCACCTTCGTGAGAGAGCAGGGAGGAGCTCACTTGAGTCTCTCTGAGAAGTGTGGTCAAATTGATAAAACAACACATTCCGCAGTTACCACCTCCACCCACGCCACCACCCACTTCACCTCCTTCACCTCCATCTCCACCGACTCCACCTCCACCAACCCCACAGTTCAGCATGGCGAGCACAATCAAGCTACCCATATTCAGAGGAGTAGGGAATGAGGATCCATACTAGTTTTGGTTCGTGGTAAGAGCAGTGTGGGAAGTGCAAGGGGTCACAGATGACAACATTAAGAAGGCTACATTGGTGAGCGCGCTGCAAGATTACGTGTTGACATGGTATATCAAGCACTCTAATGACCACCGAAATTCAGGGATAACAGAGATCCAGAATGCGTTGAACAGAGAATTTAGTCGGCCGAAATCAGAGACCCAGTCAATCATCAGGTTTAAAGAGATCGTGATGCTTCCAAGCAAGACGCCCTAGGATCTGGATCAGCGACTGAAGAGTATGATACATAAGGCTAATATGACGCTCACATATCTACAGCATCGTGCATGGTTTGTGGCATCTCTGACATCGCACCTAAGGATGGCGTTATCACAACAGAAAATTTCTACCCAGGCCGAAGCGTTGGAAATGGCGATGGGATTGCACAAGACACCGATACAAGATCTAGGGCTGGGAGTTCAACAAATCCACACACAAATACAAAATCTCTGCCTAGAAATGCAGAACTTGAAGCAGGATAGGGCATCATGGCCAGGGGCACGCGTGGAAGTATGGTGTGTAAAATGCAAAGGCTAGGGCCATGACAAAGACCATTGTCTAGTATTCGCGAACTACATGGCAAGAGGGGGGCCAATGCCGTTGAGACTGGAAGCACAGGAAGGGCCAAGTGCGACACCCATGTTATGGTGCGCGATCTGTCAGATAGGAGGAAAATACGCGACGAATAATTGTCATTTGTTGCAGAAGTATACACAGACTCCACAACAGTTGTTTTGTAATTTCTGCAAGTCAGTAGGCCATGACGAGCGCACTTTTTGTAGCTATGAGTTAATGATGGATCGAACCCCAACCTATAGAATGCAGACAGAAACACAAGTCCTCGACCCAATGGCGGGGATGGTACGCGCTGGATTTCAGGGGCGAGGTCGAGGACGAGGAGGAGTGGGACCAGGAAGGGGCCACAGGTAGTTAATTTGTTACAATTGCATAGGACCAAGGCACTATGCCCGTGATTGTACCAACCCGACAAGAATATCATGTTCATAATGTGCTCAGTTTGATCATAAAGCAGTAAATTGTCCTACGTTGATCGCACAGATGCACAAGAAAGGGGTAATCCAACCTCCTCCGACTCAGAATATCCAAATGATGAGGTCTGAACTGTGTGAAGAAGACCCAAATGTGAACATGATGCTCAGAAGCAGTGTGACCACTGGGGAGGATAAGGGGAAGCAGCCCGAGGAAGATACATGGGTTCGCAAGGCTCCTACAAAGGAACCTGAGTTTGACCTAGAATGCACAAAGGAGACATTCATGGAAGCTAAGAAGAGCTTCGCGGAGGCCTCTACTTCAGGTAGTAATGATCAACCAGAGCCAAGGATGGATCACTCTATGCTTACTACCTTTTTGGAGACATGCATGAAATTGTTGCGCGACAATAAAGCAGTTAAGGGACTATAGGAAATGATCACTAGGTTTGCAGGGTCAAGGGAATTGCGTGTAATCCAGAAACTAGGAAAGCATGCATTGCGCACCGAGAGGGAAATGAGATTGACGACGCAGATTAGCAAGTATAAAATGGATCAGGTAATCCTAAACCTGGGTTCAGATGCGAGTGTATTACCAAAGCATGCATGGGAATGTATGGGCAGGCCCATGTTATAGTGGTCCCCTATTCAATTACGAATGGAAAACCAACAGAATATTTTTCCCATGGGGTGGTTGCAAGGGGTAATAGTTGATATCGAAGGCGCGAGCACGCAGATGAACTTTGACGTAATAGAGATTGTTGATGACAGCAATCCATATCCCACATTACTAGGAATAGACTGGACCACTGATGTGAATGGAGCTATCAACCTAAAGAAGCGGAAGATGATCTTTGAGAAAAAGTCCCTACGCGTAGTATTCCTGCTAGACCCGGTTGAAGGGGCACACTACATTGAACCTGTGCGCGATCATGGAAGAGATGATGAGCTGGATTGTATTTACAAGATAACTGTGTGAGATCAGGATTGGGTGAATCCAACTATAGATGGAAGGATCTCGTGGGAGCATGCAAGTTCCTGCACCATGGATTTATATGAAGAAGATGAACGTTGGCACAAACGATTGAACGAAGTGACAATGCTGAATTGCAATATGATGATTAGATCACTGCATTGCATAACAACTCAAGTTTGAGATTGATCCGGATTTAAACAGGAACACAATAAAATACAGATATAACCATAAAGACAGATATGCAGTGGAAATAATACTTCATTCCATTACTGTAAAATACTGAAAGATGCTTACAAACAAAAATGGAAATAAACCAGCTAGGGTGATGGTAGCTTATCTCTAAGAAGAGATGTGGTGACTACATGCCTCTGAACTGTGTTACAATGAGGCTCGAAGGCCTATTTATTGTTGAGAAACAATGGAAAACCCTAACATCCCAAAACCTAACCCTAGAAGATGAAATGCCAAATTGTGGGCCCCATTTTGGGTAAGTTGGTACATCAACTTCCCGGGGTCGTAACTTTGGAACCCGATCTCCGTTTGACGCGTACAACAGCTTGTTAGAAAGATATATTTGAGCATTACAACTTTGGGTAGAGCAACATCGGTCCATGGACCCATGATACTCACAGATTTCCCAAAAAACATCGTTTAGGGCCTCAAAATGGCTCCGGAAGTTCAGGACCCGAAAAACTGCTAAAAATAGTAAATTGTGCTACAATTACGGAAACTGAAAAACTGAAAGAGACAGTTGTGGGGGTCCAAGATGGATAGGTGGGTGGCCGCCAACATCCACCTAGATCATTCCTCCCCCCTTAGGAAGTAATGGTCCCCATTGCGTTGAGTTCCTCAATTTGCTAAACTTGTTCCTGGGTGAGCTGTTCTGCAATCTCTGATGTGTCTAGTAATGGTGGGAAGCATAGTCGATGATGGTCCACATTGAACACTCGGTGTGATATAAGGAATGGAGGAATGTTGTGCTTCAAAGCATTGTTTCCAATAGCCTTGGTAATGTTGTAAGGACCATGTTGGAGTGGTCAGAGCCTCTGATGGGCTCTTGTAAGGCGTTCTTTCTGCAGATGCAACGAGACTTTGTTTCCCACCTGAAACTTGTGTGGTACCCCTGTGGATGAGGAGAAGTTGTTCTTGTGTTCTGTCATGACCGTATCCCTTTGTTGTTGCTGTTGTATGGAGGAGCCCTTCGTGGGGGTCATGGATGTAGCAACAATCTTCCCCTTACTTTAGGAGCAAACCAGACAGAAAATAAATTTCCTAGTCTATGAGATGAGCTTGCTGCCTTTCTTAGTAGCGATTAAAGAGGTGGAAGTAGGTGGGGCTACCTCCAGTATCCGATATAATGAATTACCCAAAGAAATAATAACAATGTGAGGCCTTGACTCATACACAACATGTCGCTTCCACAAGTATGGCTGGCCTAATCATACATCACAAACATCCAGAGGTGTAACATCACACAATACCTCATCTGTGAAGGGCTTGATGCTATAGGGAAGGCAGCACTGCTGGCAAACTTTGAGATCTCATCCTTCATGAAGCCACCCGATATTGTATGCCTACGGGTGTGGTGTAGTCAGTAGGCCCAACTGCTTCACGACCTCTGTTGAAATGAGGTTCTTTTGGCTGCCACTATCTACAATGAATTGTAGCAGTGAACCCTTCACCCACATCTGTAAGTGGAAAAGACGTTCCCCCTCCTCTGGATCTTCAAGCTCATTCTTCTAGATCTTGGCAGTGGCAACAGTGACGCTAGGCTCCGCATCAATGATCTGCTTCCCTTTGCCATTCCCCTTGTCAAGTTCTGGCTTAGGGTCGGAACATGCATCTGATTTTGAAGCCTTCAACTCGACCACTAGTGACTGCTTGGTCCGACACTCGCTTGTGTTATGAGTGGGACTCTTGTGGAACTCACACCACTTTCCTGTGTCCTTCTTTGACTTCGTGGTGTTGTTCTTCTCTTGAGGCTTCGACGAGTTTTCTTGGGTCACCCCACCTTGGCTTTGTCCTTTGGTCTTCAGAGTCATAGATCCAAAGTCTCGCTTCTTCTATTTAAACTTCTGCTCTATTTTGACAGTGTATTGGTACATCATGCCGAGTGAGGAGATGTTCAGGAATTCCATCTCTTCCTGGATGTACCTGTGTAGGCAGTCGTGATATTTGAGTACCAATTGTAGCTCAGAGTCCTTGATCCCCAACTGTGTGTGAAGGGTATGAAAAAATTTGTGAACTCCAGCACATCTTGGTCCCTTCCCTGTCACAGTGTGGTCCATTTGATGTATTTGTCCTCATAGCTTTTGACAGGGTAGTACTTGTGGAGTACTAAAGAAGGTATGTTTTTGGTAATTATTTTAACATCTTTTCATTAGAACTTACAAACCTTTTGCATCATGAACTAGGAAAATGATAAGGAATTGTAATAAAACCTGTGATATTAATATGCAAGACGAGAACACTGACAATTGTCATTTCCTTATGCAGAAAGAAGGAAAAATGAGAAATTGTTGTTCCAAAGGAAAGGACAAGGACGGGTTAACCGTTGTCCCTTTGACAGGGAACTGTATGCAAACAAGGCAAAACAAATCAAAGCGAATTAGCCCTAGAAAGGAAGTGGAGATATCGGCTCGACGCAGGAAAGAAAAGAGATGAGTGAGGACTAACGGTTCAGTGAATCCCTTGGGATCCTTGATCCTAAGGGATCCCTGCTTTAACTATTTTTGCACCTAGATATCTCTGCCTTCACCATTATAAAAGGGGCAGCACTGTTAGCTCGAGAGGAGTTAGAATCTATTATGTTTTATGTAATTTCCTTTAATATTAAAACTTTGATCATCAAGTCTCGTTAAGAACTGATCTATTGTAAT
Source organism: Pinus taeda (assembly GCA_000404065.3). Lineage (NCBI taxonomy): Eukaryota > Viridiplantae > Streptophyta > Pinopsida > Pinales > Pinaceae > Pinus > Pinus taeda. Next base: position 124,155 of record APFE030147244.1, read on the forward strand.
TCCGCTTTATGCATTAATACAAACTTGGTTGTTATTTCATCTCTGAGTCTGGAATAACTTCAAGCGGTGTACCCCTGGAGGCTAAGGGCTTGGCCCTGGAGGACACTTGCTCCTGTACTATTATGTTTGCTTTATGCGTGGTTTGCTTATCGACGTTATTTGGTAATCTGATGTGTTTTGTAATTTTACATCACATGCTCTGTTATGTTTAATTTATTGAGGTTTCTAAAGACAGAACTATTATATTGACTCTGCATCGTATCACTTTTCTTTTAAGTGTTGATATAATACTACTAGTCTTTACAGAATATTGTTGTTGTTTAGTTACAGAACCTTTGTGTTGTGCACTTGTTCATTGACATTACGGAATTCATCTTGGGAGTTATGTTCTTTGCGATTGTTGGATCTATAAACAATGTTGTTCTATTTTGAAATGCGGTCGTACTCTTTCTAACTGAGATTGATAACTGGATCAGATTATTATTAAGGTGTGTCGTGTGTATATATGGTTTTCAAGCGCTGTTATATAATTCATCATTAATCAATGTTGTTCCATTTTGGTGTGTTTTTCAATCCGTCCTTAAGAGTGAAGCATTGCCGTTTGATTCTTGTAGATTACGATTAGTGCATTTGATCTTGTAGACTAAGGTGTTACTGCTTGTTAGACTTAGTTGTTGATACAGTTTCTTGTTTGTTGTTCCATTTCAGGTTTGCTGTTCTATTTCTTAATTGTTGTTCCATTTCTTATCTGTCGTTTCATTTCCTGTCATTTGTTATTTTGGTATGAAGAATGATCTCAGGCTGTAGTGAGCATTGACATCTAATGTCCAACTCCCAAATCCACGATCTATTCTCTGGTTTCCTTTTCCATCAATTTACAAAGGGATGAGTTATTTCTAATAAACCCTTGACTGATAAATTGCTTAGTTTTCTGAATGTGTGGTTTAATCTTTTGAAGAGGTTAGCTGTAAACAAGCATCCGTTTACTATTTTATTTTCGAACACTGTACTACTAGCATTACTCTGGCAAATGATAGCCTCAGACTGAGACACTCTTTGAAATAACAAAACATTCCTGGATTGACATATTAATGTGAGGTAATTAGAGGTGAAAGAGACCCTTTTTATAGCTTGATAGTACTACTCCTTGACAGCATCTTGGAATGAATCCCAAGTCGTTGCAGCTAAAAATAGTGAGCCCATACTTTCAATCTTCTACTTGCAGTAGGTTTCCCACCAGTCCTTGACATGGGGGGCTGCTTTGAGAAGAGCGAAAACAATCTTTTCCTGACTCGAAAATTCATGAACAGAAAAATATCCTTCTAGTAGATTTAACCATTTATCTATAGCATCTGCGTCTATTTTAACCTCATATGGGGATTTCAAAATTAACTTGTACCTTAAAGGGTGTGGCGTTTCCAGAGTAGCTGTTGGAAGCCGATGCGTCGCCTCTGGGTAGCTGCTAAAGGATCTGCACAAAGCTATCCATCATCGCGTTCCTTTGTCGCTCAAAGGCTTCTTTGAGCAAGATTTTGATAGGATCTCCTGCCCCCTTGTATTTCTTCTCATCCACCATGGGAGGTCATCGGGGTTTGCGAGGCTGTTCTTGCAAAGGTTCGACCAGTTCAAGCCCTAACTCCTTATATCCCGACCTCGTTGGGGACATGCAAAGAAAAACAGAGAACAAAAAGTAGACCACTCTGATACCACTAATCTGAATTTAAACGGGAACACAATAAAATACAGATATAACCATAAAGATAGATATGTAGTGGAAATAATACTTCATTTCAATAATGTAAAATACTGAAATATGCTTACAAATAGAAATAGAAATAAACCAGCTAGGGCGATGATAGCTTATCTCTGAGAGGAGATGTGGCGGCTACATGCCTCTGAACTGTGTTACAATGAGGCTCAAAGGCCTATTTATTGTTGAGAAACAATGGAAAACCCTTAACATCCCAAAACCTAACCCTAGAAGATGAAACGCCAAATTGTGGGCCCCGTTTTGGGTAAGTTGGTACATCAACTTCATGGGGTCATAACTTTGGCACCCAATCTTCCTTTGATGCGTACAATAGCTCATTAGAAAGATCTATCTGAGCACTACAACTTTGGGAAGAGAACCATCAGTCTATGGACCCATTTTGCTCCTAGAATTCCCAAAAAACATCGTTTAGGGCCTCAAAACGACTCTGGAAGTTCAGGACTCGAAAAACTGCTAAAAATAGTAAATTGTGATACAATTACAGAAACTGAAAAACTAAAGAGACAGTTGTGGGGTCCAAGTGGGATAGGTGGGTGGCCACCAACATCCACCTGGATCAGAGATCTGCCAACATATGATGGATTGATAGCTATGGATGAATTCTTGAGCAAGTTTGAAAGCGCAGTTCCGAAACAACAGCGATTCGATGCGCTGAAGTGGGCGTTATGCGCAACACCTACGCACTGGTGGGGAACACAACAATGAAATTTTGAGAACTAGCGCGGATGTAAAGGATGATGCACCTACAATTTGGGAAACCACAACTACAGATAGGAAATAAATACAATGGACGAAATGACTCGCGCACGCACCTCGCGAAATGGACCAAGGCCTATGGGAAAGAACCACAGCCTAAATCGGTACATTTGTTCTACCATACCCTAGATATCATACCCATGAATTGGTATACTGAGATGGAACTCCGACATGGTATCGGAGAATGGGATGTCTTGCGCAAGGGATTTTTGTTAACATTCACATTTGAAGACTGATGGTCGGATACTATTGATGACACGCTGCAAGCAGTAAAATTCGTCGTCTTCAAAATATCACAAGAACCACTACAAGTACTTCAACCAGCATGGGCAACCTAGTTAAGCAGTGCCCTAGAATGTTATAATGTGCAAGTAGAGGAGGAGGATGACGACCGCCGAGATATTAATATTCCAGAAACTGAAGGTTGTCATGAAGTTCAAGGACCATCAATTGAAGATCCTGACATCACTGTGACAGTAAAAACAAAGCAGGTAAACATTGGCACAAACGTGGAGCAAAAGTATGCGATGCTTAGGTATTATTGGGACGATGCTATGGTAGATAAGGTTGCCGAGTTACTCCACGAATATCAAGATTTGTTCCTAACCAAAATCACGGACTTAAAGGGGATCATTGGCGACTTAGGGATGATGAAGATCACTTTGAAGCTCGACGCAAAGCCAGTTAAGTAGCGACCTTACTGTTTGAATCTAAAGTACAAAGAAAAGGTCCATGACGAAATAGACAAAATGCTCGCAGCCGGAATTATTGAACCAGTGAAAGAATCGGATTGGGTGAGTCCTATGGTAGTACAGGAGAAAAAAACAAAAGGGAGAAATTAGAATATACATGGACCTTAGGAAGCTTAACGACACCTGTGTTCATGATCCATTCCTGACACCGTTCAGAGATGAAGTATTGGAGAATGTTGGTGGTCAGGAAGCTTGCTCATTCATGGATGGCTCCTCAGGGTACCATTAGATCAAGATCAAGCCGGAAGATAGGAGCAAGACAACCTTCGCAACCGAATGGGGTTGTTTTCAATACACCGTTATGCCCATTGGACTAAAGAATGTGCCCGCAATATTTTCGCGCATAATGGTGGCTACGTTCAAGGAATACATCCACAAGTTCTTGGAGTTCTATTTGGACAATTGTACTGTATTTGGGTTAGTTAAACACCATATAGCGAGCTTATGTTTGATGTTGGATACTTGTCGATGACACTAGATTGCTCTGAATCTTAATAAGTGCACCTTCCTCTTCCCCTTTGGAAACCTGCTTAACCATGTGGTCTGCAAGGCCCAATGGTGGACCCTACGAAGATTGTTTTTATTCTCAATCTGGAAGCACCGTGAAGTGTCAAACAACTACACGCTACTTTGGGACACACTGGTTACTATCGCAAATTTATCAAGAGTTTTGCACAAATAACAGCGCCAATGGAAAAATTATTGAAAAAGGATGCTACATATTGTTGGAATGATGATTGTAGGAAAAGTTTGGATGTCCTCAAGGAGAAAATGGAATCCACTCCCATCCTGGTCTTCCCAAAATGGGACGTAGAATTTCATGTACATGTGGATGCGCCGTGTATTGCGCTGGGAGTTGTACTTACGCAGGAAGGCGCGGAGGGCATGGATCACCCAATCGTGGTTGTGAGTCTGCGGTTGTTCAAAGCTAAAAAGAACTACTCTACTACTGAGCACGAAGGGTTGAAAATGGTATACGTGCTCCAGGAATACCGACACTATTTACTTGGTAGGCACTTCAAGATGTATACCGATCATTCCGCATTGAAATACCTAGTGAACAAGCCTGTGTTGGGGGGGCACATATGCCGATGGCTGTTACTGTTTCAAGAATATGACTTTGAGGTCATCGTAAAGCTGGGACGCCTAAATGCAAGACCAGATCACTTATCACGAATTGAGGCTGGTGAGGAGCCAACAAATTTGGAAGAAGGACTACCTGATGGACAGCACTTTGTAGTGTGCATCGCGGACAGCCACTTCGAAGATATAATCCATTTTTTAACCACAGGGACTGCGTCGAATGAATATTCGGTCCAGTAGAAGAAGGAATGGGTGTTGTGCGCGGCAAACTTTTCTTTCATCGCGGGGCACCTCTACAAAATGAGAAACGATAAGATATTGTGAAGATATGTACCTGAATTTGAAAAAGAAAGATGCTCGCAGAAGCACATGGGGGGGATGTAGGAGGACACTATGCAGGATGCGCAACGGCACAGAAGATTCTTTGCACTGGGCTATGGTGGCAAACCCTACATCAAGATTTGAATGCACACTGTTGGGCCTGTGACATATGTCAAAGGACTGGGAAACCATCACAACGAGATGAGATGCCACTCAATCCATAGATGACGCTGCAGCCATTCAAAAAATGGGTAGTTGACTTTGTGGGACCAATTAAACCTTAGGAAAACACGCATGCACACTACATCATCACCGCGATAGAGTACCTAACTTGATGGGTGGAAGCACAGCCAGTTAAGGACTGCACGGCCGCTACAGCTGCGAAATTTTTGTTCGACAACGTCTTGACACAGTTTGGTTGCCTGAAAATTTTAATGAGTGACCATAGAATGCACTTCTTGAATGAAACCATTAGCGCACTCACCGAGGAATTCAAGGTGTTTCATCAACAAAGTACACCATACCATCCGCAAGCTAATGGGACAATAGAAGCATTCAACAAAATTCTGGAGACTACACTGACAAAAGTATGTAATGCGTAGTGAAATGATTGGGACCTGCGCATACCTGCCGTATTATGGGCATACAGAACCACATGCAAAAAATTGACAGGTCAGACACCTTTCAGGTTAGTCTATGGCACAAAAATAGTCATGTCAATGGAATACATCATATCCAGTTTGTGGATAGCAGCACTTACAGACATGTCGGACTGCAAAGCCTTGGAAGAGAGGCTCGCGCAATTGGACAAACTCAAGGAAGAATGGTTTCTAGTAGGATTCCATCAACAGGTGCAGAAACAACATGAGAAATCCTGGCATGATCGCCATATCAAGCTACCCACATTCAAGGTAAATGATTTAGTGTTGTTGTATGACAGTAAGTTCGAAAAATTTCCCAGAAAATTCAGAATGCATTGGTTGGGACCATATGTGGTAAAAGAGGTCACAGATGGAGGCGCAGTTTAGCTAGTCAAACTTAATGGAGAATCCTTCCCAGGAAGAGTAATGGCAGTCGCCTGAAGCCCTATATGGGTCGGTCGACTGTCTGACTAACCGACCAAAGCATAATCTTCGTGACCTGAAAATCCAAACAAAGGTGCGAGATTATAAACATAGGTAATAGAAGCCATCATCAAAGCATAGAATCAAGTCAAACGCAGATGATTCAGAAGCAGAAATGGAGTAGATCCAGCGGATGATAAAGTAGTGTGTTGTGGACCTTTGTGCAGCATAGATACAGTTGGAAGAACTTCGCGTAAATATCGCCACACCAACAGAGTGACTCGGGATGAGTCACAATAATTGTGTTGGGGGCCTGTTGGGCAGCGGATCCCCGAATTTTGGTCAAGTGTAATGTAAATACCCCATGAAATGTGGGCACAGAGTGCAAGAGTCTAGGGTTGTTTTCCCTAAGATAATGTAATTTAATGTAAAGTGTGTCGGCCTACCCATGCTCCGCGAACCATGGGATTGTATAAATAGAGTGAGGCTCTAAGTGAAGGGAGTCTTTGTTTTTGAGAAGTAATAGACAGATGTGAAGGCATGGTTAGAAGATATAAGTGGATCTAAAGGTATTGTGTCGTAGTGATAGGTAGAGGCTTTGCAGCTGAGTGCGCAGAGGCCTAGTAGAGTCCGCAGTTAAGTGCGCGGACCCCTGTAGCTGAGTGCGCAGGGCAGAGTCAGGTTTGTAACTAAACTTGAGTATTAATAAAGATAAGATTATTTCAGAATATTGTGCATCTTTTTGTAGATCTATATTTCCATGTTCTAGTTATCGTTATGCATTTATATTGCTTTTAAGTATGCATGCTAATCTGAAAGTTGAAAAAGTAACTAGAATAATGGGCCCGCACAAACTAAGTTAAACACTAATATAATAGAACAGTAAAGATTGGATCGGAAGAATATTGTATTCAAAAAGGACGCACATGTTGCGAAGAATAGAAAGCTGCGTGGAGCAGCACGGCACACGGATTAGGATAGCAAACCTTAAGAACCCTCATCAAGATATCCTTAGGTTGCAGAAACCTGGTTCCAGCATCCTCCCATACTACTTTGGGTGAGACCTCAGTCCGGGCTCCATAGACTGTTACCAAAAGGGCCAGCAGTATTGGGATTTGCTTGGCTAAACTCACTGTTGAACCTGGGTTAGGCCCCACGTAGCCAATAGTTGTACAATTGGCTTCATGAAGGACATTTGCATCTTTCCTTCCTTGATGTCAAAAGCTAACATCAACCTACTTTGATTAGGCGGTGTAAGGTTGAAATATTGTGCATAGGATTCCGCCTTTAGTTTCTTATTTCTAATTTTAATCTCCTTTAACCTGTCCTTAATGCCCCTATCTCTATCAGCAGGCTTATTGAATGAGGAGGCTTCTACACTGAGTTGCCTTTCTAAAATTTGAGTTCTTGATGTAGATGGCTCCTGTGTTTCTCCGAATGGAGCGGAATGAAAATAATACTAAGTATAATGTAATATTTTCACTTTTCCTTTACATACACTTATACTTAGGATAAACTCTTTTATGGGTATTTTGAGTGAAATGGAATTTAACATGGGGTTTTTTACTTTTCATAGGCAAATGGATTTTAACCTTAGGAAAGGGGGTTTTATTAGGGTAATGAAGGAAAATGACTTTTATGAAGGTAATTCTAACAATTGATGTCCATAAGTCATTAAGTCGAGGGTCTGGTCCCACCAAAAGTCAGACAAATGCTCTGAGCCTTTATGACTTAAAGGATTTTTAGTACTAGAACATACTTGTGGATCAGTAAATTAGTACATATAGAGATGAAATGAATGAGGGGAAGTCAATTAAATCAACTTGTAAACCTCCATTTTTGCTTTCTTAATTGCTCATGCACATTGAAACATATGATTAAGCATGATAAGCGTGCTTTTGTCCAATCAACTTTATACTTTAGCAACCTTTCTTCTACTTACCCAGTATTTACGCTAACATTTTTTTTCTCTATACACTTATTTGAGTGCATTTAGGCTAGAAAACCCTTTTCTTTCCTTTTCTTTTATAAAAAAACTATCTACTTCTAACCTTATATCTTGCAAGGGCTCAGATTAACCTGATGAGCCCCTTTTATTTTCTCTACCTATCTAATGATCTACCAAGATTAAGCTATTGGTTAGATTTTATTCTCTAACTATAAACATAAAATTCAAAGCATGAAATAGTCAAGATTAAGCAGTTTGACTACCATGGGTTGTGACAAGTATGACAACCTGCACACAACCATTATTTGCAGAAGAAGTAAAATAGTAGTGGCATTTAGACTTGCACACTTTCATGATCTGTTTTTGTGTTTGGGGTTCATATATTTTCATTTTTTCTTTTTGTCCTTTGATATTTCTTTTAGGACACACCCTCTTTACATTTTTTAATTTTTAACATGGAAAACATTTTCAGAAAGCAAAGGTGCGTACAATATTACAAGAGTTACTCTCAGCCAATTCAAAATTATAAATCCTATCACTATAGGACTCTAACAGGTGTAATGTAAGTATGTAAAAAAAATTAAATGTCATCTTAGTTTAAAAATAGAAAATAATTAAAAGTGATATTGGGAATCAGTGCAAACATTTAAATGTTGACTTAATTAATAATATAAAAATTAATTTGTTATATTGTGCTTTGTTGTTAACTTGTGAATAGATTTTATTATAATACAATGTCCCAGTACCATGGCTTATCAATATCACATGCCCAAAAATCATAACTTATTTCACAACCAAAATATTTTATAACAATATCACAAGATTCTTGACCATGGATATTCACCCTCACTTTACCATGGATATCATTAACTTGTAAAAACTAGGCTTTGTTACAATACCATGGGCCAATACCATGGCTTATCAATACCACATATCCAAAAAAACATAACTTATTTCACAATTAAAATATTTTAAAACAACATGAAATTATTGTTAACCATGGATATTCAACCCCACTTTACCATGGATATTATTAACTTATAAATAAACGTTGTTACAATACCATGACTTATCAATACCACATGCCCAACAAAAATAACTCATTTCACAATCAAAATATTTTATAACAAGATGACATATTCACCCCCACTTTTCCATTAATATTATGAATTTGTGAATATGCTTTGCTATATATGCCAAAAAAAATAACTTATTTCACAATCAAATTTTTTTTTAACAATATGACAAGATTCTTAACCATGGATATTCACCCCCATTTTACCATGGATATTATTAACTTGTAAATAGACTTTGTTACAATATCATGGGTCAATACCATAGGCCAATACCATGGGTTATCAATACCAAATGCCCAAAAACCATACCACTAGTAAAAGTATTCCCATAGAAATTAAATTAATGTTTTAATAAAATTAAATATGAGAATACTTTTATATTTAAAGATGTGAAATTTATATAATATAAATAGTATTCGCAAGAATCAACATAGATCCATCTTAACTAAGGATCCAAAGGATGACAACAAGCAAAGTGAACATGAGAGAGGAGGGGGAGAGAGGGAGGGAGATAGCGACAAAACGAGAGGGTAGAGAGAGAGAGAGAGAGAGAGAGAGAGAGAGAGAGAGAGAGAAGGGAGAGATAGAGAGAGAGTGAGGGAGAGAGGAGAGGAGGGAAGAGAGAGAAGGGGGGGAGGACATAGAGATGGAGGGGAGAGAGAGAATGGAAGAGAAAGAGAGATATTGATAGAGTTGGAGGGACGAGAAAGAGAGAGAGAGAGAGAGATGGGAGGCAGAGATAGAGGGAGGTGGGAGAGAAATGGACAAAGAGGAATCAAGAGAGAGAAGAATAGAGAGATGGATTTCGAGGGGGAGAGAGAGGGAAGGAAGAAGAAATTCATAGAGGGATAAATTTGGAGAGAGAGGGGAAGTGACAAGGGAGTGATGGAGAGAGAGCAAGAGAGAGGAGAGTGGGAGGGCGATGGAGAGAGAGCAAGAGAGAGGAGAGTGGGAGGGAAGAGAGAGAGAGAGAAGGGGAAGAGAGAGAGGCAAAGATGAATAGGGATGGGGAGACAGAAATATAGATATGGACAGAGTTTGTGCATGTTTTGGGTGAGATAGAGAGAGTGAATAATATAGAGACACATAGACATGAATATAAATATTATATATTATTATATAACCAAAGTATATCCATCTTAACCTCATATTTGTCAAGCGCCAAGAGGGATAAAATGTCTCGAGGTGCAAACATTTCCTCAAGTTTTGCACTCAGAAAAGAGGTTTGCACCTCGAGAGATTGGATCCTTCTCGGCGCTTGATAGATCTGGGGTTAACATGGATCTAGGCTGGTAGGTAACCAAAGGAAGTAAAGAAGACACTAGCTATTTAGGCAAGATGAAGATAAATTATCTGTAATCAACCTGAGGGGATACTAATATAATTCACAAAGGTACACATAAAATGAAGCCAAAATTGGAAGAAATATATGTTATGATAGTATGCAACTACTCTATAAGGATAGTAAACCTATTATTAGAATGAGATGATGCATAAATAGATATAAATATACAATAGTTTTAAGAAAGGAAGAAAATTTTCTAAGTTCGATCTTCAACCATAACATTATTTATTTAATGTATCGAAGAATGGAAAAGGAGGAACTTGCACATTTTCTAATGATGATAAAATTAATGGTAGCCTTGTAACCATAAACCACACATAAGGAGGAGGATAAATTAAACTCATAGTCACAATATAACCTTTAAAAAATGATGGGGAAGAAGCAGAGACAACTTATAATATCACCATTGATGCACTTTATCTAATATGTTGGTGTTCGTAAATCAAGTATGAAGATAATGAAGTTATGTTAAGGACATGTTGTGTGAGAATAATTAAGATGTATCTCAAGTGTTTCTTGAGGCCTGATGATAAAAACCTAACTCTGGACATTAAGAAGAGCCCATCTGATATGAAGGAACATACTAAATTAATAATATGCTAAACTAATCAAGGTTCGATGGGACCAATATATCCCTAGGTCAGCTACCTGGGAGGATGGATATGTTATTCATCGTTATTTTCCTTATCCTTTTTATAAAATTGTGTGGTGAATCAGATAGGATTGCGTAACTTAGCTTAGATAGATACTTTTGTAAAAATGTCTAAATCACATCTTATTGTTTAAATTTTATTGATACATCTAAATCATACACTATGATTTCAGTTAAGGTTTTGGTTAACTGTTATCTCAAAATAGGGTTGTTTAGTATAATGTTGGGATGAGGTTTCATGATATGACGGTATCAGGATAATGATGCACATGTGGTTCTTATTTATATATTTGTTACGATAATGATGTTGTATGCTTATGATGAATATGATATGCATATGGATTATGATGTTATGATATGAGGTATATTGACATGTGGTTCATTTATTATGAAATGATATCTCTTTGATGTTGATATGTTGATGCTATAACTTAGGAGAATATTATGATGTGAAGCATGTAGTAATTGTATGTACATTTATGACATTCAAAATTTTGTGATAACAATGATGTTATGTTCTCATGATAACATGTAAGAGTTGGCATGCGGGTTATCTTCTATGATGTTGTAATTACAACTAATGCATTGGATGTATGTTGAGATGTGGTGATTGACAAGAAATCCACAAATGGACTGAGAGGCCGGTTTATTTAATGATCTCATGGTAGCCCATACCTGCGAGGTAGAATATCTAACACCATATGGATTGGAGACAAACTCAATAAACACTACATATGTCAATGGTTCCTTTGTCTTTTATAGCTCTCGATGGACAGTTCTTGAGGAGCTATGGGGCCATCGGAGGAGGCTAAGTGCTTGATATTGTAGGCCAAGTGCCTGATAATATATTGGTATGTTGAAGTCTAGTGTGGGTGTAAGGGACTTCGATGCCTAGGGTTGTGCACCTTAGTGAGTGTGGAGGGAGTGGTCCAACTTTTCGAGATGCCTATAGTAATACTGCATGGAGTATTGATTCAGGTGTTTACCTTGGTGTCACACGGGAATAGTGTCCACACGGATGCTGCTATTCCCACTAAGATGGGTGGCTATCTTAGAAACAAACAATCAAAGTCTACTATTGATTCCTTTTATGAAAATAGATGAGAGGAGAACCAAGAGGGCCAACCTGAGTCTTGTGCTCGATTCCCTCTCCTTCTTGATAGAGTTTTGTGGCTCGCTCTTTGTCTGCTCAGCTTCAAAAGGACCTGTAGAATCACAGCAACATACTACTATGCAAGAAACAAGGATCTAAATTCATAAATAATGCAGGATCAGATGTAGATTAACCATATACAAGCATATATAAACAAGTACACCAGAATATGGAAGGAAACAAGAATAACTTTATTCAGATAAAAAGTAGCAAGAGGATTACAACCATGAGCAGCTCTGACCCAGCATCATCCTCCAGCTAAGAAGCCCTTATT
>APFE030147244.1:158306-174129 GCA_000404065.3 Pinus taeda
TGTAATAGCTTTTCTTATTTGCATTATGTTTCTTGTTCCATCTAATAGGTTCCTTCCCCTTGTCAATCTTATCCTTGTGAGGACATTTGGTAGCATAGTGACCTACTCTTCCACAAGCAAAGCATTTGAAAGGTAACTTACCTCGGAATCGTCCAACACCCTGTTGAAGATTTTTGACAAAATTTGATTCTTCTTCTTCATCTGATATGTGTCCTGACTGATAGTAGTCTCCTTTGCCATAATCCCTGAAGGCAGCTTCTCTCCTGTCTGATGGTCCTCCTTTCCTCATTTCATAAGCAGTTAGAATTCCATGCAACTGTGACATTTTAAGGCTTTGAAGATTCTCCTTTTCTTCTATTGTAAAAACTTTAGATTCAAACCTAGGGGACAAAGATCTTAGAACTTTTTCAACCACAACAGCCTCTTTTACTTCTTCACCCAAATTTTTCATACAATTAACCATCTCATTTACCCGAAGAAAATAGTTAGCCACACTTTCATCATTGTACATCCTGAGATTTTCATACTGAATTCTGAGGGTTTGAAGTTTTGCTCATTTTACCTGATCACCTCCTTCATAGCTTAGAACAATCTTGTCTCATATTTCCTTTGCGGATTTATAGTGAATTACTTTCATGAATTCCGATTGAGATATACATCCTAATAGGGTACTGACTGCTTTTGCATTTGTTTCATACTTCTTTTTCTCGTCTGCATCTGTAGGAGTTGTTGAAGGAAAAGCATAGCCTGTCTCTACAATGTTCCAAACTTCTGTACCAAGAGATTGAAGATAGGCAGTAACTCTTACCTTCCAATAGTTGAAGTTTGTTCCATCAAAAACTGGTGGCCTGATAGATGCTTCCCTCTCGTAGTTGCTCATGATGAAAGATCTTCCTTCAAGCGATTAAGCTTCTTTAGAAGGACCTGCTCTGATACCAATTTTTGAAAATAATAATGAGAGGGGTGGGGTGAATCAGTATTATCTAGTCCTTTTAACGATTCTTCCTTATTTATACTTTGAATTATTTTTGCATATCAGTACCATAAAACAATGAGCATGAACAAGAAAAACAGACAGTCACATCAAAGAACACCAGATATAAGGTGGAAACCCAATGTGGGTGAAAACCACCTGCTGCAATATGTCTCTATCTTCTTTCAAATTAGAAACTCCTTTTACAATGGTCTTGTACTGGTGCAGCCCTTTACCAGTACGCAGGCTGCAACCTGCAGAGAGCTACAACTCTCTCTCATTTTCCAGTCTCTCCTGGAAGGGAGCTACAACCCCCTTAGCTCTTTTACTTCTTTAAGGGCCACGTTTCATAAATTTTCAGACTAGATCCATAAACATCAAATCATCAAGTACATGTAAATCACCCAATCTCCTTATACAATGAACCAATGAATCACCCAACTCTTCAGAATGCTGTAAACAGAAAAGTAATACCAGAAATCTAAACCCAGTACTCTGCTGCTATAGATAAAAGACAGTCAACAAATGTTTCAAGATAAGTCTGCAACTTCACCGGGAGGGGCCTGTGAATATTTGTAGCTCTTCTGAGTCTAAACTGCGTAGATCCGCACTGGTCATTCTTCTGCTCTGCATACTTTTCTTCAGATACACACCTTTACTTTCTCACTGACGCGTACCTCCGCACTGTGCCTCCTTCTTGCCTGTGTACTTCGCACTGCGCCTTTTTCTTCGCTATGTGTGCCCCGCACTGTGCTTTCTCCTGCGCTTCGTACCCCGCACTGCGCCTTTGGCTGTGCTGCGTACCCCCGCACCGAGCCTTTTACTGCGCTGCATACCCCCGCACTGCGCCTTCGGATCGCTTGTGGACTTCTGATTAGGGCCAAATTTACAGTCCTCTAATGTCCCACAGTCAGTCAGATCCACAGATCTGTTCATGCACCCGAGAGTTCACAATATGTAAATAGATTTGCCTTAAGTTATCTCCTTGATTTAGATCTAGCTTTTAAAACCAATCACCCAAAATTTTAGATCTTAAGATATTCTAATTTCACAAGTGTATGGCCAAGAGATCTCCTTTCCTTTTTATAGGCAAGCCTTTCACAATACCATGGTCAAAAACCATAATAACACAATACCATGAACCCAATACTTGGGATCAATACTTTTGGATGCAATACCACAGACCAAAACCATTTGATCAAAAAACTGTCGGACTAATACCATGAACCATTCATGAAGATTCCCACGTGCACACATTTTTATGCATTGGAGAGAGTGAAACTGGGGTCCGCACCTTCTGAACATATCACCTACGTGCATGTATGCACTCCTTGGTCGGCGTACCTACGTGTCCACAGCTTCTTCTAGGATTACCTGCGGGTATCTTAATTTCCATGATTTTGAGAGCCTGAACTGAGATTTGCCACAAGAGTGAGTTGCCATCAAGTACCACACCTGTACCATAGAGCCAAACCAGAATCATAATGCCAACAGGATCATGTCTAACAAACAAGTATTCAGAAGGACTCCCTGGTAAGAGGCAAGTGCCTGAAGATATAAGTTGGAATGTGAAGAATGGCACCATCATGATTGTGATTGTGTTTGAGCTGCTTGGCAGTTTCTTCTTGCCACTTGGTATTTTTTCTTGTTAAACTTAGTTTCTCTTAGCTTTTGGACCTGTACTTTTTAGTTTGAATGTTTGACATGTGTGTAATGGTTTATGGGTTCAACATTATAGTGTAGAGGCTTTTAGTTGTTGCATGAGTATCTGTTATCACAATGATGGATACAGTTGTTGGACACTATTCTATATTTATTAACTACTGTGTTGGGTTGGGATTTATTCCATGCATATAATATGCTAGCAATGAATTCATTGAGCAAAGTGAGAGGCTTTGCTAGCAGAGGGCCCTAGAAGCATTCCATGTTGACATCAATACATGGGGTGTTAATTTTCAACCATTATCTCGATACCCAACTAATTTTGTTGTTTATACAACTCTCCTCCAACCACATCATCGCATTATGGTGTGTACGGTTCTGAACTACAAACCTCCTTTGATAAGATTATCATTCCTATTTGGGCATGTAACATGTGAAAATTTTCTTTGCAACGTTTAGGGTTTGGACTTACAACATGGAGGGCATTTGTCTCATGGATTCATGATAGCAAAAAAGCAAGTATCTTCTACGTTAATTTATTTTGAATCAATGCCATATCGTCTAGATGAATCTACAGGTGAGCTCACATTTCTAGTCTAATAATAATTAGGAGGGAAATAGTTCTATCATTAAAAAATATTAAACCAATCTTTTGGGGAAGTGTTCAGAGTGTTAATGGTCGGGTTTGTTTTCTTGGGTTATAGGATTCATTGTCTATGAGATGCTTCAGAAGAATGCCACCCATTTTAGGATCAAGCTTATCATTGTTGGTGCTAGTGCATATCCCTGAGATATTGATTAGCCTCGCATGAGGCAAGTATTGAAGCTGGGTATTTCTACAGATCTTATAATGGCAGTCCTTTAAAAAACTTCTCTTTCCAGCAATGTTTATTCTAGCATATTTTATTAATATGTTCTTATAGTATGTAATGTTGGATTTTTTTTTATGATTTTTAGTACTAAAAAGTTTGTGGTTTGGGAAGATTGCCAATACAGTTGGGGCATACTTAATGATGGACATGGCACACAGAAATGGTCTCATTGTTGCTTCTAAAATGGCTAGTCCATTTGATTTTTGTGATGTAGTAACAACTACAACGCACAAGGTGAGTTGATGTTATTAATTTTCTCTGCACTTCACCCTTTTGATTAAAAAAATGACTATATTAGATGGATATTTTTTTGGACCCATCTTAATGCTATGTGTATGTGCCATTCCCCCATTGTAGAAGAAAAAGAATCCGATTAATGTTCAAGAAACGGTGAAGAAATAAAACAAATATGTCATTCCCATCGTAGGAGGAGTGATTATAGAGTTAATAGGTGTAGATTTTTCTTTGTTTCTCTTACATGTTCTTTGATTCAGTTTCCTGTTTTCATTTTTTTTATGTTATTTATGTTTCTTATCACTACTAGATCAAAGATTCGATGAAACTCATTATGTTCCTTGAATTGTTTGTCAATTGTTTCACTTTTTTCCTTTCATTTTTATCTTTTTGATATTTTTCATTCTAAAATATTTTTGTATTGGAGGGTTGTGATTTTTAATCTTTACGAGGTCCTTAGGGTGGCCTGATATTCTTCAGGAAGGAACCAGTATTGGGGTCAACCTAGAGACAACAATAAAAAATGTGGTTTTTCCAGGGTTACAGGTCAATCTAAATTCTCCTTCCTTTCCTCCATCATCCATATTGTTCTCCTGCTCACTAATATCATAATATTGGACATATTGAATTTTTGTATCGTTTCATTTCTAAAAGATACATGAAATAATTTCTGTCTTTCTAGGGAGTACCACATAACCATACCATAGGAGGGTTGGTTGTTTGTTTAAAATAGGATGTAACTGCAAAGTTCAAGGCTTATCAAGTACAAGTGTAGCACTCTCACATGTCTAAGCTTTTGTAAAATTCATGCATGTGAATTATTTTTTGAATGGATTTTGTTTCTTATCAAAGGTAAAATAGTTTTAGTAAGTTTTAGAAAATTGTCAAGCCCTTGCAAAGAGCCTAATGGATTTGGGTTACAATTTTGTGTTTGGTGGTAGTGAAAATCACCTAGTTCTAGTTAATTTGAGGCCCTTGTTAAGGATCCTTTGTTCATATGCTGGAGTACACAAACTACTTGTATATTGATTTCTATTGGATTTAGTTGGTTGAATGTAACATGGTATATATTAATGGGCTTGGAAAGGGCATTGATGGTGCAAGGGTAGAGGACGATTTGGATATTTCTTCTATCACACTGAACAAGAATTTTGTACCAGGTTACATTAATTTTTTCTTTGTATATTTAGATGTAAGGGATTCATTGATTTTCCTTTCTCCATGGGATGATATAGCTTACTTTAATACCTTGCATTTTCAGGTGATAAAAGTGTTATGGTTCTTGGTGGTATACGGATAGGGACTCCTACATTAACCACCCATGGGCTTCTTGAGGATGAATTTATTAAGGTTGTAGATTTTATCCATGAGGGAGTGCAAATAGGCATTAAGGCTAAGGGCTCTGTGAAAAGTACAAAATTAAAAGATTTTATAGAATTTATTAAGTCATACACTTTCTAGCTACAAAATAGCATTGTTGATCTCAAAAAGCAAGTTGAATCATTTGCTAGCAAATTTCCATTGTCTGGTGTTGGAAATGAAAATCTTAGTTAGATATATGATGTGCTTACAAGATCAGAAGTGTCCTTTATTAACTTTTAGGTTGGGCTTCAGTGAGGATAACCAAGTTGGTAAGATTTGGTTCCATGTGTATATTATAGTGATGAATAATGTTTTAAGCTGAATTTTGTCTAAATTTATGTGCTTTCCCAACATTGGCATTAACAAATTCTATTCCGATGTGTTGGATGTTGAGTTTTCCATTTTATTTATTATCGATTATGTATGATCTCTTTTTGTTCATCACAATAATTTTGGGTTGAAAAATATTGATAACTTGTATGGAAGCTATTATAGCACTTTTTTATGTGGTATGACTATGGATATTTTATATAGCCTAGAAAGAAATATTCCATACTTCTCAAGGGCCCAGGTATTGGGACAATTACACAGTTTCACAAATTATGTTCACTAAGATACTTCAACACATGCACAAATTCCATGTATACATGACACATTTGCAATCAATTGGGCTATTTTATTGTTACATTCATCATCTCACATAGGCTGGCAAGAATTGGTCCCATTTGTAGATTATAGCAATGAACCATGTTGAGATCTGTATTTTTCTTGAATTTATGTGCTTTCCCAGTATAAGCATACAGGTTCTGTTTCGGTGTGATGGATGTTGAGTTTTCTACTTTATTTATTGGAAAAAAAGTCTACATAATTTGTATGGTACACCCTTTCAATCCTTCATTTTCCTGAGCAGTTATTTAGACTCTCTTCTATTGGTTATCACTAAGTAATAGGAATATTAGGCATAAAGACTTAGGTAGGAATAAATAGAAAGAAAGTGCCACTCTTTCATTTATTGTGCACACCCTTTATAGAATGAATTTACCACCCTATCCATGGTTTATAGGTACAATTGACGTAGCTTGAGTAGGTATTTACACATGGTTTGATTACTGAATTTACCACTTTACACACTCTCTCTGTGTTTCATTTGACTTGTTGACTACTCTTATTGTTTTGAATTATATTAGTATTAGTCAGTATATTAGATCGATTGGGACTTACACTATTAGGAAGCTACATCCTGATTTCATTGAGTCTGTAGAATAAAGCTCTCATTTAGTCTATAGGACAGAGGAATGCAAAGTATATAGAGACAAATTTGAGAGGCAAAAACACAAAAAAATAAGTGGAGTATTTGATCCAATTACTATTGGATTCACTTATTCCAAACAAGTGTATATATAATTTGTTATGGAGTTTTATGGGGTGAAGAAAAAAGTGCAAGGATTGTTGGATTAAGGCTGTGAGACATGATGTGATGTGCATGAGGATTGTAAAATATATCATGACTAGGTGCTATCTATTTTTCCAAAATTGTGTAGGACTTGTAACTAGTCCCATACACAATAAGCAGCCCCTTGTGGAGTTATGCTAGTCCACGAGAGGTGAACATGTCACTTGGGGGAGTTGAACCTCAGTGGGCGTGATAACACCACCTCTCTTTCACTGACCAGGTAAGACGTTGTTAACAACATTTTTTAGCTTTTGATTTAATAGTCTTATCGTCTTAATTGTCTGAACAAGAGAGGGTATTATGCAATGGGATCGTAGTATTTAAATGATGAACATGGGTTAAGTTTTGTTTCAAAATATTTGACTCTTGAATGCTCAAATTTTTGTGTGACCACCAAATGCAAGGCCTTTCAACCAACTGGATGTTAAAAGTAAAGCAAATTATAGTGAATGCAGTCTCGCATTGCTATAGATTGTTTTCAGTTGAAAGTCTTGAAAAGAATAATGGGAGTTTGCCAAACTGGGATTGTGAAACATATGAGTAACTGCTTTTGTACCTTGGTGAACTTTCATTTGTATATACATATATTCCAACTAATCTCTCCTTGAATTAGAAGGATGTAAAATCTTTTGTGAATGGTGGGCGTGGTGTGTTGGGATGTTTCCATTAACGCGGGTTCCGAACATCATGATTGAGTGTCAGGTTACAGGCAAAAACTTGGCATGTTTTGAATTAGTAATAATTTCTTTCTCAATGAAAAATTTTCATCTGCATATACATGCTAGCCGGGCTCTCTCGAAAATAGCAAAATATAAAACTTTTTTTGTTGTTTCATGGATGACATAAAGTAATATGATTTAATTAGCTCAGGTTTTCATTAGGTCACGTGTTGAAGGTCAAGATTGAAATTCGTCTACAACTGTGGTGGTTTATCAAATAATAATGGTGTTTTAATGAGAAACCTTCATGTGCATGTTCATTCCAACTTAACTCTTTCAGAAATGGTAGAATGTACTTTTGTGTTTTGAGTATTATTGGTCGAATAAGTAACATTATTTAGGAAACTCGGTTATTGCATAGTAGCCATGATTTTCCTGTGTCTAGTCATCATTTCAAATTATTGTGCTTGCTTTTTTTGGTGCAGATTGCAAAAATTAAGAGTTTTTTGCTTTTGATAAGCTACTCTCATTTTTCAATGGGAATTTATGTCTGATAATGTGGTGATTGTGCATGATTTGTTTTAATTCCTACATAGTGATATGTCATTCATCAAAAGATAACCATTTTTTTTTTTTTTTTTTTTTTTTTTTTTTTTTTTTTTTTTTTTTTTTTTTTTTTTTTTTTTTTTTTTTTTTTCTTCAGTTTGGATTATTTTTCATTACTCCTTTACCAAAACACAGAAGTCCCTGTTGGGTTATGCATTTATTTGATCCTTGGGATTTTATGTTGGTAGTTCCTCTGTTGTTCGTTGTAATACATTTGAAATTAAACATGAGGTGTTGTTTGTGGTGTAATAATACATTTGAAATTAAACATGAGGTGTTGTTTGTGGGGTAATACATTATTCTTAAGAAACACCTCTTGTTGATCAATGCTTTGAATCTTTTTTTATTTGATGTCATGATCCCCAGACGTTCCTGCTGTAATGGAGATCGTTCTCGCAAGCATTATTGCATGCTTAATGTATTTTCCTAATACAGTGACCTAATTATCTTTTTTTATTGTTGCAACTCCATTGATATTATTGTCAAGTTATTATTGGTTCTATTCAATTGTAATCAATGCCTCATGAGTTTTTGATTTTGGAGCAGGTGATAAACTAGGGGAGGGAAGCCATTAGTGGAATGGGGAGAATAGTGGATATAGAATCTGACCTCTGAAGCTATAAAAAATCAGAACACAGAACACTGATAACACATTATAAAAGTGGTATTAAAATAACAAATAATGCTCACAAGTTTAAAAATGGTTGATAAACTCACTAGGCATACAATTGTCTAGAAAGTGACTCTTAGTTCATTACCATACAAAACATCATGTCCAAACACGTCTTTAAATGCTCTAATGTAAAGACACTTCAAATCCTTAGACATTAAGAACCATCAAATGTTTAGTCCAACAAGGTTCAATTTTGATGTACAAATTACCTATCACATCTGACAGAGAGGTTGATTGTTGGAGAATGTCTGCAGTAAATGATGTTCCAATATGTATAACCTCAAGTCCATATAGAGCCCAATGCTTCTTTCCCCTTGTGCATTTGATCAGACATGAATAGGTAATGCTTATCATTCATTGCTTTACATGACCCACCCCTAATTTTGCAATCTAGAATGCAAAGGAGTAACTTATTAAACTATGTTCAAAATGACCATTAATCAAATCAATCTGTGAGGTCCGTCAAACATTTTAGAAGCACTAGCACTGGCTAGGAGAAACTAAGAGCCCCTATATCATAATCAAATCAATCCTAGACACAAATATCATCATTTTGCATCTGTAATCCATGTCGATGACCATTCACCACTCAACTTTCCAATGGAATGTTATACATTTAATCTATAATTCATGGAAGCACCATTGCGGAAACTCAGTTTACAATACTTCTCTCTAGATCATTGTTAGAATTTCATACAATGTATCTTTATTCTTGGGACTCATCAATCAAGATTTCCAATGGAGCGTTATAAATCTAAACCATCATTAATTGAAGCACCATTTCTTCAACTCGGTTTAATACTGCTCTATAGGTCACTGCAAACATTTCTCTCACCACGAATCTTTAGTTAGGGATCAACACTATTTCATAAAATCTCTCCTTTTAAAGTTTTGTTTCTTGTCACCTATGTTTACCTTAAAGTTTTTTGTTTCCTTGTTGCTATGCACTGCATCAACCTCTATTATTCTACAAAATTTGTTTGTTTAATATTTTTCTGTCATGCATGAGGAAATAGTGTTGCTCTTGTGAGGGTAACAATGCAAGTGACAAGGGTTGATCATCTACAAAACTCTTCCTCAAATGAGGAGTTAAAATGGGTAGGTTTTGAAGAGCATAATGATATAAAAGATGAAGAGCATATGATGTAGATGTTGAAGGTGGTACTTATGCATGAATTATAGTGAAAGGTGAAAGTTTAATCAAGAATATTAGTGTTAACAGAGGCTGAACTAAAGCGGATATGCTGAAGGAAATTGATGATATTGACTTCAATGGATGCTTAGTAAGAGTTGCAGTGAGAAAATATGGAACTCACCAGCATCAATACATTATTGGCTAAATACCTCATGCAAGGAAGAAGAAGAAAGCGGTTATTACAGTGTTAATTGAACAAAAGGAGGAAATAGTTGATTGGTGTAAGGAGATACTTGAAATTGGCCATGACCTAGAGTTGATACAACTCAAGGCTAATGTTGCTCCACTTTGAGTCCATTCAAAGATGGATTTTGGGGAAATCGGGGTGTGGAGGAGTTAAGAAAATATATCAAGAGTTGCCATTTTAAACAATTGAAATCCTAAATAGATACAAAGCTATGGATTTACACCCTACAATTATGACCAAGTTCTATTACACTCTATCCAATCCATACAATGATCATTCATACAGTTTACGAAATTTATATGCAATTGTGACGAGTTTCCTTTCCAAGTTGGAAGGAATTGTGGCATGTGGATAAATGCCAAGAGAATGAGTTAAAATGTGCCAAAGTGTTTCCTAACAACAGCATGGATAACTATATTTTGTTTTGCAATTACAATTGGTTTATCAATGTCTAAGCTATATTTGTTTTAGGGAAATAAAAATATGAAGAACCATGTCAAGAATTGTGAGCAAGGAATATCTGTGGTTGCACATCCTAATGCATGGATGACTAAATAATTGTTTATGATTTGGCTATACCATTTTGTCACTTTTTACCTCAAGGCATCTATCTTACACACATATACTTATTAATTTTTTATGGCCATCACAACAACATAGTTTACAAACCACATAGCCAAACACGATAGGAATACATAGTGTTGGCACTGGTTAGACATGACTCATAAGTCGCAACCCCTAGAAGTGTGTTTGGGCCTTTTAAGAATTATTTAAGGTTTGAGAATAGATTGGATAGCAAAGAACCCATGGAGAGAGCTAAAAAGGTTTGAAACAGTTGAAATTTCTAGCATATATATTGAAAGGACCTTGACACCCTCTAATATTAATGTGGAATGTAGGTGCAATGGAATTTGGCTAGTCAATTATGATGCTCTTACCAATGATGAGGTTTGTAGCCAAGTTTTTGAAATACCTGGTGATAAAGATGCAAAATTTGTTATAAACATGTTGAGTCTACCTCAAGGATGTTATCATCTATTAGGTGATGATGATGAACATGGAAATGCTACTTAAGCATATGATGGAGCAATTCAAGAGAAAATAGTAGTTGTGGTGACAAAAACCACATACAAATTTTACAAATGCTAATCAAAAGGAAATTGTTGAAATGAATATGATTGAAGGTGGTCGAGTGATGGGAAGCATTAATGAGCAATTTTCATTGCCAAGCCAAGTGACCCTACATGAGTGGTTAGCGGAAGCCATGATGAATATGAATTGAAATGATCTTTATGAAGACTAATGAAGAAATCCTTAACATGACTTTGTTCGTGTTGGGCCATAAGGTTTTCAGGTGGTGGGGACCAAAGTTACATAAATATTTTATTATTGGTCTATTAAACTCCATCATTCAAGGTGGGAACCATTTGTTGTTTGGGTAAGATACAACTATTCAAGTAAGAGAAAGGAAGGTCAGTAAGTAAGGGGGCCCTGTTTAATTTTCCTACTTGCATAAAGCCTACTTGAAGGGGAGGGACTTTAACACAATGACTCAAAATAGAAGATTGCATCGTAAGACCACAGGAAAGGTTCATGGGTATGGGATTCTCTCGATTCAACACTTCATGACATGGTAGAATGACTTTCATAACTTATATATTTCTTGAAGAAAAAAGTGTATTGACTAAATATCATATGGAAGGATAAACTACTTGAAGGTCGATGGCTTAAAAACTGCCTGGAGAGCAAATGAAAGTGTTTATAAATTTCCCCTGCAAATATAACAACTTCTCCTTACAATGAGGCTACAAATTTGTAGAAGCAAGAAAGTCCTTTTTCACAGTTAGGTTGGCATTTGAGAAATTGGTTTGCTATGGAATCAACAACGTAGTGATGGAAACACTCAAGGAAACAAAAGTTGGGAGAAAAGTAAAACAAAATTTGTACAAACATTAATCTCTCATAGCTTGACAAAAGTGGTAGAGAAAAGATTAATATGTCCTACCTTGATAGAACTGGTGGTCAAGATCAACACATACAAGAACATTGTTATGGAATATTATCAAAACTAATAGAAGGATATGAAAGATTGTATAGTAAGAACCTTGATAAACACAACCATTGAAACTTGCAACATTGTTTGTAGGAAGAGAAAATTATGTTTCTTTTTTCCAAACATGTATGTTAGATATTAAATTTTAATGAATATGTTTTCCTATTATCATATATGGTTTCATACTTTAACAAAACATTCGCCAAGACTTCACAATGTTTTATTATTCAGTGAAAGATTTGCCTAGATCTTACAAGAGGTTATAATTCAGTGAAAGATTCGCCATGACCGTTATCGGGAAAACTAGTGTCCATTCAGAGCTGCTAGTCCCACTAAGACAGGTAGCTATCTTAGAAACAAACAAACTAAAGTTACTTGTGTTTTCCTTTATGAGAATTAGATGAGAGAGAAGCAGAGAGTACCAACCTCAGTCTTCTGCTTGGCTTCATGCTTGTTTCCTCTCCCCTTTGGAAAATCTTTGCTACTCCTTCCTCGCTTGTCCTGCTTCAAAGAACACCTATAGAGTCAAAGTAACATAATACAATCAAAGCATAGAGATCTACAATCATAAAAAATATAGGATCAGATATATATTGACCATACAAATGCATATATCAACTCGGACATACAAGAATATGGAGGAAAACTCAAATAGCTTTATTGATAGAAGTGGTAGAAGAGAGGATTACAACCCATTGATCTGACCCAGCACCATCCTCCCAGCATGAAAGCCCTTCTTCACCTCACGAAAAGCTAGATCACCCAACACTATGATGTTCCACAAAGAAACCAACAGCACTTCCTTACAAGATGCAAAATTCCAGCCTCTGGATCTCTAGGATGAGGGATCCATATATAGATGTTTGCAGGTGGGTGAGTCAACTTCTGGATTTTCGATTAGTGTAATTTCTTTGATAGTTCTCAATTTCACTTGGAGATTTCATGATCTCTTACTCATCCCTGAGCAAATTCAGAGAGGCAAGTGTCACAAGAGAAGTTTCTGGAAGATTCCATGATCATCCACCTTGCAGACTGTCTCTGCCATTTGTCTACTCTCGCCCATCACACCCCATAGAAGGGCTTTTTAGTATGCATCTTACCCCCTGTGTGCATTAGGTGGGATGCATCCCACTTTGACCATGGAGCAGGTGAGATGGTCTAGTTTTGACCAGTTCTGAGCAGTTTTTCATGGAGAACTTTTGGGAGATGATGTAATCAGTTGACCTTGTTCCTTTAGGGTATGAAACAACACTTTTAGGGACTTAGAATCCCTTGGTTTATGGACATATAAGATTGGGGTTGCAGTGCCCAAATATGTCTATTACAGTGGGCCCCTAAAGCATGAGGTTGTAAATCTTTTGATGTCGGGTGAAATGCTTTATCATGAGGATCCGAGGTTTTTTGAACTGTGAGGTGACCTATAATAAGATACAATACAATACATTATCTTCATATAATTTCCATGATCTAGCTGAGGCGGGCATTCCCATGCTTAGCTTTATAAATTCATTTTCATGTACATAAGACAGACAACCGTCTGTATGGCAAACTGATGATTATGGTAGAGCCATCATCCTTTAGCTTGGATGATTATCTGTGTAGCTATGATGTACATTTGATGTTTTTATTTTCCTGAATATATTGCAACCCGGATGGATAAAACTAGATCCGGGGTCTTCAAAATTGTTCAATCTTCGCCTGAAGTACAAGTCGATCTATGTGAAAATATGTTCTAAAGTCGAACATGGAAAGACATCGCCTGATTACCAGCTAATGATGTAAGTTGTTAACAAGCGCAAGAGGAATCATCGATAATGATAATGACTTTCAAGGTACTGCAGTACAATTCACGTGGTGTGAAAATGGGACTTGACGTTGAACACCACACAAAATCTTTTGATCGAAGGCCAGTGATGTAAACCTATCGTTGGAAGTGAGAAAATTCCCATTGAGGTATGCAAGCTTCAAAGTACTGAAAGGGTTCTTCCTAAGTCAACTTCTTGGATAATGAGCTGAAGTCGACAAGAAGTAACCCGTCGTAGGAGGGCCTTAATGAATCCCACATCTACGATACGAAACGGAGCAAATGATTTTGTGGATGTGAAATTGATCTGATGATACAAGGTTTAGGGTGGCGGTCATGAAAGAATGAAGGGTGAAGGTATTGCAGCGGATGAGACACAAGCTGGGTTGGTGAATTCTCTAAGCAACTTCTCTTGAAGATATTGACGACACTAAAATGGATTGGTAGTGTTAACCCCAAAAATGGATGGTGTGGTGGACCAATGGTGATATGACCAGTGAACGGAATAACCCAACTCGACTCAATCATGGTGATGGAGTGAAAGTGTCATGTTCAAGAGCGACTTGCTACCAATAAATTTTCTTCAAGTTTTCCTCCCAATTTTTCACCAGTCATTTCTGACCAGTACCTCTTTATTTTTTTCAAGCTTGATGAGGATAACATATGCTTGTTCTATAATTTTCCCTTCGGGAAAACCCGTCGCTATGTTTTAACGAGCCTAGCGACAGTGAAACTCGTTCTTGTCTGCATGGAAAAGTTTGTCACTATTGTTTTAACGAGTTTAACGACAAGGATAACTCGGTCCTTTTCAATTTTAGAGAGTCTAAAAAGAGACGGAAAGGAAACTCCAGCAATCATTTTTCGTAATACAATCCCTTTAGTCCGAAAAAGTATAAAATAATATGAAAGGGATGACTTTTCGATAGTTTTAACGAGCCGAACAAGACAAGCGCTCGATCTTTTTGTGCAATGATCCCTCAGGTCCAAAAAGATTAAAATCTAGAGGAGGGATGCACTTCCAATCACTTTAACGAGCTGGAGAGGCCAATTGCTCGGCAATCTTTTCATATTTTACGAGTCAGATGAAAAGAGCTTAAAGAAGACTCATTTTTTGAGGAGCGAGTGATGATTTTGGATAGCAGCTGGTTCCAAGTAAGGTTTGGAACTTTTCAATCAC
The DNA here is from genome assembly GCA_000404065.3 of Pinus taeda. Lineage (NCBI taxonomy): Eukaryota > Viridiplantae > Streptophyta > Pinopsida > Pinales > Pinaceae > Pinus > Pinus taeda. Next base: position 173,217 of record APFE030147244.1, read on the forward strand.
GGCAGTGTAAAGAAGATTGCTAATAGAATCACTTGTCGTAGTTGTTCCTCAAAAGGGGTAAACAATCAAATGGAGGCATATGATCAGCTAAAAAAGAGTGGAGGTGATGGTGAGAACATGACCAAGGCTCAAAAGCTGACAATAATGTGATCGCAATGGTTATTTACCAAAGGTCAGTTCATTTTTTAATGAGCTTAAACTCTAGTGGAACATATGCTCATTGCTAGGTTTATTTTTTAACGAGCTTGAACTTTGCGTGAAACTGCTTGTGATAAAAGTCAAAGATATTCGATTCACCATTAACACTATGTTCTCTTGACGATCGTACTACCTATTCAATTGCTCCATCAAACTGATTAGAGATGTTCATACATGCTTAGAAAATGAGTTTAAAAACTAACGTCTTACTTGAATTACGTGAATAATAACATAAAATTAGTTTTTACCTCTCATTTTACCATTTCATTCAAGTTTGGGTGATCCAGGTGGATATTGGTGGCCACCTGCCAAGTCCACCTGGACCCCACCATTGTCTTTCTCAGCATTTTCAGTTTCCTTAATTGTAGCACAACTTACTATTTTTAGCAGTTTTTCGGGTCCTGAACTTCCGGAGCCGTTTTGAGGCCCTAAACGACGTTTTTTGGGGAATCCGGGGGCAACATCGGTCCATGCAATGGATCGATGTTGCCTGTTCCAACAATGATAGTGCTCGAATAGATCTTTCTAATGAGCTATTGCACGCGTCAAACGGAGATCATATGCCAAAGTTACGACCCCAGGAAGTTGATGTACCAACTTACCCCCCAAACGGGGCCCATAGTTTGGCGTTTCATCTCCTAGGGTTAGGTTTTGGAATGTGAAGGGTTTTTCATTGTTTCTCAACAATAAATAGGCCTTCGAGCCTCATTGTAAC
>APFE030147245.1:0-44030 GCA_000404065.3 Pinus taeda
ATGTCAATGGTTTTGTTTGATATGTTCCATCGGTTACATTTCCTTAAAGTCACCAAGGAAGTTGAATCCCTTATAGTGACCTCTCTCATCTCATGTTTACCTCGATGGGCTGGTTGCTTAGGTAGACCTCGAAGGAATGGGTGTTACATGACCAATATGCTTTGGAATCAAAGGACTTCATTCATGGTAAAATACATTGGTTTAAGAATCCCATTCCCACTCTTTATGCCTTCGAAGAGGGGAATATGGTGAATATATCACCTCCCATTAAGGTGAAAATCTCTAATAAACATAAAGTTGAAGAATGCATATTGCTAGGAGCACGATGCACCCTAAAGAAGTGACCACATATAATGAACTATTCAAAAAGTTCTAGATATTTTCACCTAGTATTATTCAAATATGCCTGGAATTGACCCATCCATTTTTGAACACTGTATGGACACTTGGTTATATGCCATCCTAGTATATCAAAAATAACGACCTATTCACCGTTCCAAACATGATGCCATCAAGGAAAAAATTGATAAGCTGTTAGGTCCATATAATACTAATGTATCCTCCTTATTGTTATTGTTGTGCCCTTACATTATTATTGTTATGTTGGCTCTGATTATATTGTGACCCCTTAGACCCCTATATATACAAAGGCAGTCTTGTCATTTGTATCATCCAAGAATTGTATTTATGTAATGTAAAGGATGTTTCCTCCTAAAAGAGGATAATTTTTAAGTCATTGATCTATCTATTTGTGACTTGGTTGCATAACATTTGGTATTAGAGCTTTGGATTCTAGGGTTTCCTTTCTTCAAAAATGTCATCGTGGAATTTTCACTATAACGTTTGTTCTACGAAGCTTCAGAAGTTGAAATTGAAACCATGTGGAGCTTAAATCTTGGTGAACCTTGTGTACAAATTTTAGATCCCGTCTTGCTATATTTTCGGAGATACTATCCGAGGAATTTAGGGTTTGTGCAGGCTCTAGAATTCCATCTCAAACAAGTGACCTTGGGAAAATCGTCATAAATTTCTCTCTGAGAATCAGGTTTAAATTTCATAAGAAGTGATAGAAATAGGACTGACTTTAGGTTTTTAGGTATCATTTTCAGGGCCGAAGGTCGAAACAATGACAGGTGGTACTCCATACAAATTCGCTCTACTGAACCAATCTATAATCTAGACATCGTGTGATATTGGGAATAACTCTTTCTTGAAGAATCCAATCTCAATTAGACTTGTGGGGTTGGAAAGAGGACTCAAAGGGATACCACAATATGAAATTATAGACCTCAGAGATCCGAAATTATAGAGATACAACATATTCAATATCAAGCTCCTACAAAGAAAGAAAAACATGTGTAGTTTTTAAAATTTTCATAAGTTTTGTTTGAAAAAATAGTTTGAAGTGATTCAAAGGGAATAGTGAAGCATAAATATCATTAATTGATGCCCCGAAGAAATAAAATGGAAACACCTAGTAAGTAACACGAAAGCTTTACAATGACGCATGAAGAAGAGGAAGAAATGCAACATGATATATCAAAATTACGTGACTAAGTGCAACAAATTCCGCTCTCACAAAAAGTAATAGAAGCTAAGATAGTTGGTATAAAAATGGATGTGGGAGTTTTGAATGATGGTTTAAAAGCATCCATGGAATAAATGAAGAATTTCAGGATATAGGGGTTGAAGGAAGGTTTGGAAAAGTTTCTAGAAGAAAGGCGTCCCAGTGGTGACAAGGAAATCCATGAAAATCATGATTAAGGCAAAAGGAATATCAATTACGATTTTAGAGACTCCAATGTGCAGTTTAAGAATGACCAGATTAAAAAGATAGATATGAGGAAGTTTGATGGAAAGGATCCTGTAACTTGAATACTACAATGGAGTAATATTTTGATCTACATGATGTGCAAGCCTCACAAAAGGTACCTATTGCATCTTTATATTTGGAACCCAATCATTTTGTATGGTATAGATGGATTTGTTCTTGTAAACCACTTGTCACCTGGTCAATTTTTACGGAGGAAATGATAGCACATTATGAAGATACACAGAGAAACACCTTCTTTATCCAATTGATAAATCTCAAACAAAAGGGTTCAATGATAGAGCACATTGAAGACTTCCAAAAATTGAATGTTAGGGTAACCAATATTCCAGAGGAGCATAACATTGATGTCTTCATAGGGACTTTAAAAGATAACATCCAACATGAGGTTCTCCTTTGGGAACTTGATTCATTGGAGAAGGAATTCATGGTGGAAAGAAAAGTTGAAAGAAAAATTATGGCAACAAGGAAGTTTACCACTCACAACTATAAATATGGAAGTGTTTGTGCTCCTAGTCTTACAACCTACAAGGTTGACACCACAAAAATTGGAGGAAAAAAGAGCAAGAGGGATTTTTTACAGTTGTGATAACAAATACACTAAAGGTCATAAGTGTGCTGAGAAGAAATTATTATACATAGATTGTGAGGAGGAGGAAGAAAAGGAACAAGAAACATCAAAAGAGGAGGATATACACCAGGAACCAACCCCAGAGAAAGAAGAAATGAATCCAACCATATCTTGTAATGCATTGGCAAGAATTACCACTCCTCAAAATCTCAAGATAGAAGGATATATCAAGAAGAAAAAGGTAATAGTGCTGATTGATTTAGGTAGTACCCATAATTTTATTCATTGTAAGATAGCTAAGGAAATGGATTGCTTCCTATATCTAGCACCCGAGTATCAATTGATGGTTACAAATTGAAGAACTATAAATTGCTATGGAAAGTGCCATAATATGAAGTTAACCATGGGGGAATATGTCTTGAATAGTCCAATGCTTTCCATTCCAATGGGTGGTGATGATGTTGTACTAGGAGTTTGGGGTTACAATCTTTGGGGATGATAACTTTCAATTTTCAAGAACTTTTCTTAAAATTTTTTTGGGAAGAAAGGAAGTTGAATTAAGGAGTATCACAGGGAAACTAGGAAATATAATCAACTCTAATGGAAAGACAAAGTTTTTGAATAAAGAATAACATGCGTAATTTCACAATTATGCTCACTAGGGGTTCAAACGTCGAAATCATCTATTTATCTAGATATCCAAAAATTCTTGGACAATCATTCCAAGGTGTTGTAGACTCCCAAAGGCCTCCCACCTATTCATGATCAGGATCATGCAATTCACTTGAGTCCAGGATTTTTTCCTCCAAACATCACTACTTACAAATATCCTTATGCTCAAAAGACTCGTGAAATTGAACGTATGGTTGCAACAATGTTAGAGGTTAGTATAATTCAACCTAGTCAAAGTATTGGTGCACAAGAATGATGGATCATGGTGTATGTGTCCAAATTATAGGGAGCTCAACAAGCTCACTATTAAAGATAAATTTCCCATTCCCATCATTAATGAATTGTTGGATGAATTACATGGATCAATTTACTTCACCAAGCTAGATTTTCGTTTAGGATATCATCAAATTAGAATGAAGAGTGATGACATTTCGAAAACAACATTCATAACTCATGAGGTTCATTATGATTTTTTGGTCATGCCTTTTGGCCTTACTTATGTACCTTCCACATTTCAAGGTTTGATGAATTCCATTTTCAAACCCTTCCTTAGAAAATTTGTGTTAGTTTTTTTTTATGATATACTAATATACAACAAGTCTTGGAAGGATCATGTTCAACATGTTGATATGATGCTCAAACTATTGACAGAGAAACAATTATATGAAAAAACCTCCAAATGTTTTTTCAGAGTACAGGAGGTGGAATATTTGGGTCATCTTGTATCTCATGAGCGTGTTAAGGTAGACCCTAAAAAAATTACAGCCATTAAGGATTGGAAAATCCCCACATCCCTAAAGCATCTTCGAGGATTTCTATGGTTGACAAGGTATTATCGCAAGTTTGTTAAGAATTATGGGATAATAGTGACACCTCTAACATCATTACTGAAGAAAGATGCATTTTCTTGGACTCTACAAGAAACAAAGGCTTTTGAACATCTTAAAGAGGCAATGTGCCAAGCATCAGTCTTAGCTACGCCAGACTTCACGATTTTATTATTATTATTGTGGAATGTGATGCTTCAGGAAATGGAATTGGTGTTGTTTTAATGCAATAAGGAAGACCCATTTCTTTTGAATTCGTCCAATCAAAGGAAAGTATTTACACAAACCTAATTATGATAAGGAAATGTTGGCAATACTACATGCACTAAAGCAATGACAACCTTACTTAGTGGGAAGACACTTCAAGGTAAACACAAATCATGATAGTATTAAATACTTTTTGGAAAAAACATTATCTTCAGAAGAGAAACAAAAATGATTGACAAATATGTTGGGTTATGACTTTGAAATCATCTACAAAAAAGGGAAGAAAAATGTTGTTGCAGATGCACTTTCAAGAAAGGAAGAGGATGTGGAAGCATTACTTTGTGCCATTTCTATTATCCAACCCAAGTGGATAACCGAAGTAAGGGATGAATGGAAGAATGATGAAGAGGTGTGGTCACTCAGGATTTTTAAAAACTTACCATAGGGTCAAGAAGGATTTTTTTTGGGATGGCCTTAAATATGATATTCCAAAATTTGTGGCAGAATGTTTGATTTTCCAACAAAATAAAGTTGAGACAGTTAAGAACCAAGGTCTGCTACAATGTTTAACCATTCTAAGTCAGCATTGGGAAGAGGTATCAATGGATTTTATCACAGGTTTACCCAAGCCTGAAGGAAAGAGTGTCATCATGGTGGTATTTGAAAGACTTATGAAGTATGCATACCTTTGAGAATTATCTCATCCTTTTAAAGCCAAAACGGTCGTTACTGCATTTTTGGAAACAATTCAAAAGCTTCATGGAAATCTAAAGATTATAGTAATTGACAAAGATCCCATTTTCACTGGAAATTTTTAGAAGGAATTATTTTCTTGTCTTGGCACTCAATTAGCTCATTGCTTATCTTATCATCCTCAATCTGATGGGAAAATTGAGATAGAGAAAAAATGTTTGGAAGGATATATTCGTTGCTTTGTATCTGACAAATAAACACAATGGGTCAAGTGGTTACCTCTTGCTGAATGGTGTTATAACAATTTCTTCCATATTGCAGCAAACATGACCCCATTTATGGAACTTTATGGATATAATCCACCATCCATCACATCATCTTTAAGAGAAAATTCTAAGGTTCAAGTAGTGGAAGATCACATTGAGCATCAACAACAAGATGTCTAACTCTTAAAGGATAACCTCACTCTGGCACAAAATCGAATGGAACAACAAGAAAATCCACATCGCAGTGAAAGAAGTTTTGATGTAGGTGATTGGGTATTTTTATAGCTACAACCATTAAAACAAATTCCAATGAAACAACAGGAAAATCAACTCGCAGTGAAAGAAGTTTTGATGTAGGTGACTAGGTATTTTTACAGCTACAACCATTAAAACAAATTCCTCTCAAGCAAGCTAAGAAGGATAATAAATCATCACCCAAGTACTACTGTCCTTACAAGGTGTTGCAAAATATTGGTACTATGGAATACAAATTGGAGCTACCTGCATATTCTCGAGTACACCCAATTTTCCATGTTTCATGCTTAAAGAAGGTTATAGGTGACAATCTTTCAGTTCAAACAATGTTGCCAGAATTTAAAAAATAAGGAAAAAACATATTTAAGCCTGAAGCAGTCACGGAAACAAGAACCCGACAACTATGGAATCAATCAATTTCATAGTATCTCATTAAGTAGAAGAACTTACCCATTTAAGATTCCACGTGGGAGGATGAGAATTTTATATAGAAGCATCCAAAACTACTCAAGATTTGACGACAACACTTTTTTTAGAAGGAGAGCGGTGTGTTAGGTCCCTATAATACTAGCATATCCCCCTTATTGTTATTGTTGTTCCCATGTAGCCCCCATATTGTTATTGTTGTACCCCATGGAAGCCCGCTATTGTTATTGTTGTGCCCATGTAGCCCCCATATTGTTATTGTTGTACCCCATAGAAACCCACTATTGTTATTGTTGTGCCCCTACATTATTATTTTATGTAGGCTCTGATTATATTGTAACCCCTTAGACCCCAATATATACAAAGGGGGTCTTTTCATTTGCATCATCCAAGACTTGTTCATTTATGTAATGTAAAGGAGCCCCCCCCGAAGAGGATACTTTTTAAGTTGTTGATCTATCTATTTGTGAGCCAGTTGCATAACATAAGTTGAAGCAAGTGAAGTTTATTTACCCAATTAATTACACATCTTGGGTTTCTAACTTGGTTCTTGTTATGAAAAATTAAGGCACCATTCATGTCTACATGGAATTTTGTGATATCAATAAAGCTTGTCCCAAAGATAACTTCCCCACAACATTCATTGATGAATTCATCGATGAGTTTGCGGGACATGAGGTCCTTTCATTTATGGATGGATTATTCAGATACAATTAGATTAGTATCCAGATTGCAGATCAACACAACACTCCTTTTACTAGTCCATGAGGAACCTTTGTGTATAGCATTATGCCTTTTCGGTTGAAGAACGTTGGGGTCAATTTTCAGCACGCAATATCATACTATTTCCATGACTTAGCTGACGTTATTCTTGCATATCTTCACAATCTCGCCCCTCCTTCAAAACACAGGTCGCAACATCTAGAAGATTTTCACACCATATTTTTACAGTGTTGCAAGTATAATATACATCTTAATACTCATATGTGTGTCTGTTGCATTCCTTTTAGGAGAATTTTGGGTTTCATAGTGTCCAAGGTTGGGATCACCATTTATTCTCTTAAATTTCAATCCATTCTCAAACTCCCCCCTCCTGGTACCCTTCGCTAGTTACAGAGCCTTCAGGGGAAAGCTAGCTTCTTGTGTAGATTTGTGCCATACTATGCTACCATTGCTCATGGGTTTCTTTGCTTCATTTTTTCTAACATTCCTTTCATTTGGGATGATCAGGAATTTTATGCACTTAAACGTGCCCTCACCTCCACTCCTTTGATTAGCCCACTAAAATTTGAAAATGAATCTATCTTGTACATCTCAACATCCACCTACGCGGTTTTTAGGGTCCTATTTCAAGAGGATGGTGATGGGAATGAGAACGCCATATATTACATGAGAAAGAACCTTAATGGACCCGCTGTGTCTTACTATCATTAGAAGAAGTTAGCTTTGGCTATCATGTTCTCCATTAAAAAATTATGTTACTATATCTTGATGTATACCAACAACGTTGTTACTAATTCTAACCCAATAGCCTTCATAATGAGTCGATGGCTCATCAGTGGAAAGTATGCGCTATATATTGTCATCCTACATGAATTTTACTTGCAATTTGTAACACCTAAGATTAACAAGGGCTTGAACCTTGTCAAGTTTATTTCTAACTTGTCTACTAGTGCGTAGGACTCGCCCTTGGATGATGAATTTCCAAATGAACACTTGTTCGCCATATCATTGGATGACCTATGGTATGGAGATACCATTATTTATTTGCAAACCCAAAAATTCACCCCCCATCCTACTCATGATGATTGATGACATTTTCTTCATCAAGCCCATCGCTACCTTCTCATAGGCGATGATCTTTATCATCATGGTGTCGATACCATATTGCGTCATTGTCTTACTCATGATGAAGCTGAGAAAGTGCTAAATGTCTGTCATAATGGTGCCTACGACAGTGATCTCTCTGGAATGGACACTGCTAAGAAAATCATTCATGTTGACTATTTTTTGCTTTCTCTCTTTAGCAATTGCATTGAGGTAGTCAAAGTTGTCCCAATTACAAAAATTTTGCCCCAAAAGCCAGAGCTCCACCTGCTCCTTTGCACCTCATTATGGCAACCAATCCTTTATGCAAATGGCCATCAAATTTATGGAGTGTAAAACCACCTCTACCAATTACCATAAGTAAATTATTGTGGCTATTGACTATTTCACTAAATGGGTTGAGGTCATGCCCATGTTCAATAACAATGCAACTACCGTAACCTATTTCTTTTTTAACCACACCATTGCTCTATTTGGGGTTCTAAAAGAATTGGTATCTGACTATGGTCGACACTTCAAAGATGAAATATGGTGTGAAATATATTCACTTTTATGTTCTTAGCACCAATATTATTAGTTTTATTATCCGCAAGGGAATGGACAGTCGAAACTATCAACAAGATCCTTAAGACTATGCTTTAATAGATGCACTAGAGGAAAATTGATTTTAAAAGGTTAACGATGAATTTCGATGTTATAACATGTAATCCAATCAAAATCCTTTAAAATTCAAAAGAGATACAGGTGTGACTAGGCACTAGCAATTTTTTTATTAATATAATTTACCTATCTTAAGCATGAGCGGTCCCCAAGTGACCCAAAACTACATTAAATATTAAAAATAAAATTAATATCTTATTCTATAAAAGTTATAGTATCGATAATATTTTTAATGACATGTAACTAGTTTGAATTTTAAATTTACCTTTTTAATTTAAATTTCCTTAAATCTTGAGTAAACAAATTAATTTAAATATAAAAATATATATACCATTATTTTGAAAAAAGTGCATTTATTTGGTTAATTCAAATTTACCTTAAATTTAAAATTTAAACTCATTTTTAAAATTTTAATTTTATTAAATCTTTTGTTAATAAATTAATTCAAATATAATATACAAGGTTATCTAATTTTAATGACGTGTAAGTAATTTAAATTTAAATTTTTTATTCTTTAATTTAAATTTAAGGTACTTTAAATTTAATTTAATTTTAAAATTAAATTAAAATTTGTTTTTTTGTTTTTAATTTAAATTTTATTAAACCTTGTGCTAATAAATTAATTTAAAGATAAATTATATATATTTTTATTTTGATAAACGTCACATTTATTTTGGGTAATTTTGATAAAAGTAAAATAATAAAAATGAGTATATTAAAATACTGTCTACGTGGCATCATTTTATTAATTTCTTAATTTTTTCTTATGTGGCTATTTTTGAGTTGAAATTTCATCTAATGGTGAATAAGAATAAGACCAAGTGGAATTTAATGCTCTTCCCTGCATTGTGGCCTTATAGAAATTCTATTAAGACCACCACCAGGTCCACTCCTTTCCATCTCGTTCATAGAGAGGAGATAGTTTTACCAATCGAGTGTCAAATTTCCCCCCTTCACATTGTCATATAACTCCTCCCAGATACTCAACCCTTAGAACAAAGACTTATTATGTTGGAGCACACCAACTAAGACTGCCGATTTGTGTTGCAAACCATTAAAGTGGCCACAAAGCACACCAAATCCTCGTATGATCACAAAATATACCCGTGTACCTATCATAAAGTTGATTTAGTTCTCTTATATGTCCAAGTGTATGATATTCTAGAGAATGAAAGTTTGAACCATTATGGAAGGGCCCTTAAATTTTAAATAAATGTTTGGGTAAGAGGTCATATATCCTTGAGGGTCCCGAGGGAGAGATTCTCCCCAAACCTCGCAATCCACTCTACCGTACGAAATTCTACTCTTAGTTGTTTCCCATAGAATGCATACTTTTGTTTCTTTTTTCATTAGTTAGGTAGTCTGCATCCTTTGTCATCTTATTGGTTGTCTTATTATGCCTTTCAGATGGATACATTATCGACACTATATATTGGTTATGCCGACGGTGTGAGTCACTTTTCACATAATCTAGCCTCAACAACCTGGGCCATATTAACCCCTTTGAATTCATTAGTTCATTCCAATGGCATATCCATCACATCTGCCAGCAATAATCAAGTCGAATATGATGTTGTGATAGGTTTGTTAGCTAATGCCCTGGCTCATCACATCCTTCGCCTGCATGTTTGTATCGATTCATTGCTACTTGTCATGCAATTGAATGGCATTTGTCATGTGCGTAATCTTGTCCTATTTCGAAGATATCTACGGTTTAAGCTTTTGGCACGTGATTTTGAATTCATTTCATTCAATCATGTTCCTAGAGCCCAAAATAACTATGTAGATACATTTATAAAAACATTCTAGATTGGCATTTATCACACGCATCCATTTTAATATAGCCATTGACATACAAAACAAACAATGACAGTAAACAAAGTGCATAATCATACTATGTACCAAAATCATCCATACAAGTGTTTAGAATCTATTATTCTAAATACATGTTGCATGTCCATAACATGCTATAATTCTAAGTATAAAAATGGGGGCACCTATGCCCCTACAATATATTCATCATCTCCTGGAGGATCTCGTGCTAGTAGGGCCACTCCCCCAACTTGCAAGTCTCTAATAGTCTAATCGGCCATACATGCACACCTCATAATATCCTTCCAATTAGAGGGAAGATTGGGAAAAACATCAGTGTATCGATATTCTAGCTTGTGCCATCCACACCCTGTGAAAAAACTCAATTCTATGTTGAGTCTCTGTCTGATATGCTCCATGAATTCATCCATCTCTCATCTCCCCTAAGATGAAGATGCTCTGGGACCATGGCCCCATGTGCTACTAGTTGTCCTCCATGTTATGTTCGCCTCACCAATGTTATATATACATGTCATAGGTTTGAATTTTAGTACCATATACATATAATTTCTATCCTATGACTATCATAAACATATAACATCTATCACATATCGTCTGGGTCCCATGCTCGTCTAAATTGTAGTGGTAGCTCAGGATCACCTTGGAAGTTCATAAAAAGAACATGGATAATCCTCGATATACAATGTGTTATAACCATATTTGCCACTCCATTATAGATGTGAGAGAAACCCAAGTTCATCTTACCTTAGTTGTTGGCTAAAATGCATCCCCTTTTCACCTTTTATTTACTTATGTGAGATTTATCGAATGTTAAAAGGTGAAATTACATAATTGAGCAATTTCTCATAATTATTTTTCCAAAATATTATAATTATGAGATAATAATTATTTCATAATTTAGATAATTAAGAAAAATCTCATAATTGTGAGAAAGGTTTCTAGAGTTTTTCATTCCCAAGGAGATAAACTTGACCCACTTGTGTATGAGTTCTTTAGGGGTTCATTATTGTAGAAGTTTCCTAGCTTCTTAAGCCCCTACGTGTCTAGATACATTCTCCCAAAGGATAGAATAAACCTATATAATCTCACAAAGAGGAAAGGGAAGGGAGAGAGTGAGAGTTGTATTGATATGCTTCTACATCGATTTAGAGATTCAGAGACATAATTTGTTTTGAGGTCATATTTCACAGAGAGAGGGAGACTCTGCCAATTTTGGAGAGGAGATCTCATGCTTGAAGTTTGACTTTGCCCTGGTAAAACTAGATTAAAATTGAAATTTCTATTTAACAAAAATATTGGAGGTAGTTAATTGAGGTGACATGGAATTTTTCACTCATTTAACTTAGTTAATTTGAGTTGGAGACACTTGAGTTCAATTTATTATGATTGATTGCTAATTTATAGCAATTTATTTCAACTAAATTCAGTTATGTTTTGTTAAACTAGTTCTAACTATTAAAGGAACTAGTGGAAGGTCTAGTAGTGGGATGTGACTTCAACCATCTTCAGTGAACCACTTAACTAATAAATCAACCCAAAATAATTGATGCATGCATAAAAATCGAGTTACCTAGTTGAGATAGTGATCTGGATTTAAACACGAACACAACAAATTACAGAAATAACCATACACATAGAGATGCAACAGAAATAATACTTCATTTCATTAATGTAAAATACTGAAATATGCTTACAAACAGAACTGGAAATAAACTAGCTAGGGTAATGGTAGCTTATCTCTGATAAGAGATGTGGTGGCTACATGCCTCTGAACTCTATTACAATGAGGCTCGAAGGCCTATTTATTGTTGAGAAACAATGGAAAACCCTAAACATCCAAAAACCTAACCCTAGGAGATGAAAATCCAAATTGTGGGTCCCCTTTTGGGTAAATTGATACATCAACTTCCTGGGGTTGTAACTTTGGCTCCCAGATTTCCCAAAAAATATCGTGTAGGGCCTCAAAACGGCTCCAGAAGTTCATGACCCGAAAAAAACTGCTAAAAATAGTAAATTGTGCTACAATTAAGGAAACTACAAAACTGAAAGACACAGTTGTGGGGGTCCAAGTGGGATAGGTGGGTGGCCACCAACATCCACCTGGATTAGATAGAGGTTCAAGGGTAGTGTACTATTAGTTGTAGATTAGTACAAGTTGTACATGTGGTGCATGCAATCTAGATTGGCCTAAAGGAATTGCATAATCCAGATTGAGGAATTTCGTAATTAATAGGGGCCTAATTACCGAAGGAAAAGCGCAAGGAAATAGGAGTTTGATAGGCTCAAAAATTGGTTAAGTGTTGGCCAAAGTCAATCTATGAGGCTGAGAGATAGACTATGCGAGTGCAATTTATGCTCATGCTTGAGCAAGAATATGTATTCATCTATACTCTTTGATTAATGCAATATAGATAGGAAGGGGTTTTGAGAAGTTTCTTTCCCCTAGATAAATATTTGTGTATGTGTGTTGAATCTTGATACATGTTTATGATTTTTGTTCTTGATCGTGAATTGCTTTCTACAGATGAGTAGAGTACATTTAAGTCTTATGTTTTAGAAAATTACATGATAAATTTTGAATCTACATTAAATTTATATATGGTATCAAATTTAGATTCACAATATAGAAGATAATTCAAAGTTATTATTGTATGAGGATTGAATTTGTAGGATCAATTCTTTAGAGCTATCAGGATGGATTTCTATGGAATAAGACTCGAGTATGCCCTTGAGGGAAGCTAATATTATGTTTCTTGAAAGGACCACATGGAGGCAGTGTTGGAAGATAATGGATTGAAGTAATTCATTGATAATGATATCTAGAAACTGACAACTGATGTTCAAAATCTAGAAAAATGGAAGAAGTGTATAGCCAAGGTGAGGAGGATCATATTGGAGAGAGTATGAGATCATATTGTCTCTAATATCCATAGGAAAGAGGCTCCATATGTAATGTGGAAAGCATTAACAGATCTATTCTAGAATAGTAGTGACCATAGGAAGATGGCACTAAAGGAAAAGCTTCGAAGTATCAAGATGTAGAACAATGAGACCATCCCACAGTAACTGAGTAGGTTCACACAATGTCATGATGAACTTAGTAAATTTGGTGTTACTATAGCATAGGATGATTTGGTAATCCTAGAACTTCTAGGCCTTCCCAAGAGCTAGCACAACTACTAGGATTCGGTAAATGGGAGGGAGAAACTACCAAATTGGAAACTCCTTTGGTCATATTTGGTACAATAGGAGATAAGGTGGAATACTAGAGACATGAAATTGACCAAGTGTGAGGATGAAGATAATTGTGCCTTGGTTGGAAAGGCATAGAAGGGAAAAGGGAAGAAATCCCAATCTAAAGGATATTTCATTCAAGGGGGAAAGGAGAAAGACTTGTCCAAAATCAAGTGCTTTCACTGCCATGAAATCAGGCACTATGCAACAAAATGTCCACACAAGAATGTGGGGAAAAATACCTTAGGACGAGTGGTAGGTGAAGCCTGGGATTCACAATTTGAGTGGGAATTGACCCTCATTGCATGCATGAAAAGCACAATTATGGGAAGTGTGTGGTATATGGATAGTGGTGCATCATTCCACATGATGGGGAACAAAGAATTTTTCAGTGACTTGGAGGAGTAAGATCTCTAGATGCACATCGACATGGGAGATGATGGAAGGCACGGCATGACTAGTATTGGTACAATTACTTTTCAAAGGGAGTTGACTCCCCTCTCAGGCTCAAGGATGTGATATTTGTACCGATTCTAAAGAAGAATATAGTTTTCGTCGCCATGTTGGAATACCGTGGTTATGATGTGATATTCATCAAAGGGAAGGATTTCCTGAGACACATAGCCATGAGACAAGTGAATAAGATCAGGGTTCAAGTGGAGAACCTTTACAAATTGGATGTGGAAGATTGTGCTGCATTGAGAACAAAGGCAGAGAAGTTGCAATGCTAAGATGTTGGTGAACGATGGCATAGAAGACTTGGCCATTTGTATCATGGCTCTTTGAATATCATGCAACATATTACCATAGGCCTTTCGGAGCACTAGAACAACATGAGTCATGCAAAGGGTGTACCTTGGAGAAGTACACAAAATCCACCTTCAATGATTGGGACAAAAAGGCGCATGTAGTACTTGAAAGGATCCAGTCTGATGTCTATGGACATTTCTTGACAACCTCCACTCCCAGGAACATGTATTATGTTATATTTGTAGACGATTTCTCATGGAAGTGCTGGATTTTATTCATGCAAAAGAAAGACTAGACCTTCTCCAAGTTTGTTGAAGTTAAATAACCCGTTGAGAAAGAAAATGACAAGAAAGTGAAGGATCTCAGGAGCGATAATGGAGGTGAGTACATGTCGAATGAATGTAAAAATTTCTATGCAAAGGAAGGCATTCGACGAGAGTTGACATCACCCCACAACCCATAACAAAATGGGGTGGTTGAGAGGAAGAACATAAGTATTATGTAAGAAGTAAGGGTGATGTTACATAGCTAAGGCCTACCACTACACTTGTGGGCTGAATAATGCAACACAATGATCTATTTGTTGAACATAAGTCCTCATCAAATTCTTGGCATGAGTACGCCAAAATAATATTTTTAAGGGAAGAAACGAGATGTGTCACACTTCAAGATCTTTGGAGCATCAATATATTTCCATGTTTCCAAGGAAGCAAGGAAAACGTTAGAGTCGACAACAAAGTTGGGGATATTTGTGGGGTACACAGAAATACCTCACAACTATTGTGCGTACTTTCCATCCAGCAGAATGTCAGTTGTTCGAAGGGATGTGAAGTTTGATGAGGAGAAGGAAATGAGGTGTTCTCTTGAGAGGGAGCTTTAGTTGCATTGAGATCAAGATATTTTAGTTCCAAAGGAAGAAACTTAGGCAGTTGTGGAGAAACCACAAGCAGAGGAGCAGAGTGGAGATAGCCACTAAAGTAGAGACATCCAGAGAAGGAAGGAAATAAACCAGGGAAATTGATAGATTATTACATGATGCTAGAGAGAATGTGGCAACATCCACTTCACAGCGCAGGCAGAAGAGGTCACCGGATTGGTACACTGGCTACATGGTTCTGATGACTGAGCTAGTAGAGACAGAACCATCCTCATTCGAGGAAGAAGTAGACCAAATTGTATGGGTTGCTGCTATGGTAGAGGAATATGGTTTCATTGTCAGAAATAGTGTTTGGGAAGTGGTCCCAAGACCTAGAGAATAAATTAGTGGTGGGTTCAAGATGGATTTACAAGGTGAAGCATGTAGCATATGGAAGAATAGAGAAACACAAGGATAAATTTGTGGTCAAGGGGTTCTCTGAAGTTGAGGGAATTTACTATGAGGCCTTTTCTCTAGTAGCAAGGTACTATTCCGTCAGATCAACTCTAACACTAGTTGCGCAAATGGGATGGAAGATCCACCAGATGGATGTGAAGACAAAATTTTTAAATGGAGTTATGGAGGAGGAGGTGTACATTTAGCAAACAAAAGGTTTTGAGACCTTTGACAGAGAGTCACATGTGTGAAAATTCAAGCCAACATTGTATGGATTGAAGAAAACACCCCGTGCTTGGTACACCAGGATCAACAACTATCTCATGCACCAGGATCAACAACTATCTCATGAGATGGACTTCACCAAAAGTGAAGCAGATGAAAACCTTTATCATATTGTGGTTGAAGGTAAATTATTGATTATTGTGTTATATTTCGATGATTTAATTTTAACTGGTGATGAGAAGTTGACCGGTTCATGCAAGGAGGACTTTACAAGAGAATTTGAAATGAAGGAAATGGGACTCATGCATTATTTCCTTGGGTTGGAAGTATGGAAAGGATATGAGGAACTACTTTTATCTCAAGGAAAGCATGCCAATGAGACATCGAAAAAGTTCCACATGGAGAGTAGCAAACCCATGGATACTCCTCTAGCATGGAATTGGAGGAAGGAGGATGCTACTCCAGGTGAAGTAGTGGAGGCTACCATCTATTGGAAAAATGTGGGTTCACTAATGTATTTGGTGAAAACATGACCAAACATGTGTTATGAAATCAAACAACTTAATCAAGTTATGGTTAGGCCAACCAAACTGTATTAGAAGCCATCAAACCATGTGTTGCAGTACCTTAGAGGCACCACCCAGTTTGGACTATGGTACAAATAGACAGAGGAAGTGAAGCTTCAAGGCTTCACAGATGCAGATTGAGCGGGATTCCATCAAAATGGAAGAGCACATAAGGAGGAATTTTTCAGTGTTGGGCCCAAAACGAATTCTTTGTACAATAGGAAGTAGAGAATATCTGTGGCACTCAACTCAGTAGAAGTAGAGTACATGGCTGCTAATCAAGCAACATGTGAGGTGATTTGGATGTGAAAGATTCTTGTTGGGTTATTTTGTCAGATGATGGATCCTACTATGATTTACTATGATAATCAGAGTTGTATTAAACTTTTTGAGAATGCATTATTTCATGATTGATCCAAGCATATCGACATCCAGTATCACCATCTACGAGATTGTGTGTAGAGGCAAATCATGTTGTTGATATACATTCCTACAGAGGAACAAGAGGTAGATGTTTTTTCAAAAATTTTGTCAAGAGGAAAATTTGATTTCCATAGAGGCAGGATTGGAGTACCTGATAATCCCTTTCTTACTGAGAGAGTGTTGAAAATGCAACAAGAAAATCTAAGTTTGACTTTGCCCTAGTCAAACTAGATTAAAATTCTAAATTCTATTTTAGAAAAAACCTTGGAAGTAGTTAACTGACATGACATGGCACTTGTCACTCAGTTAACTTAGTTAATTTGAGTTGGAGACACTTGCATTCAACTTAGTATGATTGATTTCTAATTTCTAGCAATCTATTTCAGTTAAATTGAGTTATGGTTAGTTAAACTAGTTCTAACTGTTAGAGGAACTATTGGAAGGTCCAATAGTGGGGTGTGACTTCAGTCACCTTCAGTGATCAACCAGTCAACTAATTAATCAACCCAAAACAATTGATTCTTGCAAATAACTCGAGATACACAATTGAGATAGAGGTTCAAGGGAAGTGTACTATCAATTGTAGACTATTCCAAGTTGTACAAGTGGTGCATGTAGCCAGTGATTTTTTCATATTATTGTTTATTTCTTTGAACTGATGATCTTCTGTGGAAGATAACTCGTTGTCTTTTTTTTTTGTGTGCTTGTGTGCAAGATAATATCGATGGCAGGAGAGAAACATCTCCTAATTGGAGCAAAAGGATTATGCATTGAACTTAAGAGCCTTCACCCATCTGCAAGGATACCAGGTGTTGGTTCAAACCCTATAGAGTTAGGGAATGCATGATTGCTTGTTTGTATAATCATATGGTTTGGGATTTTCTCTTGTATCAGTTAAACATTTCTTTTAGATATCTGGTAATGCTAATAGTGCATAGGGTTATAGAGAAATAATTCCTTGCGTGTAGAATTTACTGCAACACAATGGAAGTTGGTCCCAATGGGATAAAAACTCAAGTTGGAATACTCTCCTCACTCCCTCTCCTCCTCCTTGTTGAAGTAGCTACCCCTAGCAGATGCATCTTGGGATATTGTGGCCCCCCATCTCAGAGATCGATATGGGGTCAAAGAGTGTGGATCTTCTCAAAGAGGAATGAGCACAATACTATACCAAATTGAATAGTTTCCTACAACTTCCCTTCCACATGAAGTCAATTAGTGCTTTAGCACATTAAGTAACATCTTTTCCCACCTATAGTCGATATTTTCTCATACACTCTCCACCAATATCATTTTCTATCCATATACCATGTGTGCATGCTTTCCCTAAATGTGAATCACAACTACTATAGTAGTCCATGTCTCTAGTCTCTCTATGTCCTGTAGCTGGATTGCCAATCAATCCCTCACTTAGGAAATTGGTACACATTTTCAGCCTATGAAATCATATATATGTCTCCTCTGAGGCATCACTATATGTATATCACCTACCTCCCTAAGGGTTGCAACCTAGTAAAAAAGTATACAACCTATATGGTGATCGTGATCTCATGATCATGTATAAAAAAAATCCTCATGATCTGGATCCCATTAGCTCATTATGCCGGTTAGTAATGGCTCACGAAACATCATAAATGGGTTATCAAAGAACTTGACTAACCCATATTGGGATAGAGCTCCTCTCATTACTTGGTTCGCCTGAACCTGAGAGCACAGATCTTCAAAATCACATTCTTGCCACAACACTTTAAACTTTTCCATACCATCACAAAGCCATTATTTTATTAGTGTTAGAGTATAACATAATCATTTTAATAATTTATAGACATAAGGCTACCTTATGGGACCAACCCTCCCCCCTGATTTTGGACCCACTGATCCAAGTGGCCAATGCAGGTTTTACCCCTGAAATTATGTTAGCTGAATGCATCTATTAGCCCCATATATGTGTTCCCCAAAACAAAAAAATGCCTAACAAATGCATTACAAAAGAAAAATTTGGTAGGGCTCCCATAAGGCTAAATTTAGCCCTAATCCAAAAATCTAAAGCACTAGAAATGACAAGTAGGATATGACCACGAACCTAAAAGTTGCAAATATAAATTATGTTGGTTGATTTGTCTGCTTTTAGCTTGCCAAATTTGAGGTCTTTCTCCCCCTCTCCAAGTTCACCAACTACGTAATACACAAATGAATTAGAATGAGGGGGACCCATTTTATAGGAAAATCCATCAATTTTTCGTTGGCCATTACAGGCTCATAATAGATCCTTTTGATGAACCATCAACACTATTAGAAATCTCTCTCTGAGCTCTATAATGGGTATGTCTTAGTTTTTGGTGATTTAAAATTTCACGTGGACACCATTTTTTTATAAGGCTTAAATCACTGTCCTATTTAAATCAAAGATATTCATATTTGTTTCTCATACCATGACACCACATGGTCTTTGCACTTGCTGACTTATGTCTTGATTTTCATCATGAGTTGACATTATTTACTCATGTATGTAGGGCCCCTCTTGGCCCATTCCATGTGGTATTTTTCATATCAATAACATCATTACATTCATTGCATTTACCTCTCATTTAGTGGATATCGCCTTCGGGACCCCCACACTTCTGTAGACGGACCAATCCATCCATATCTTACATTTTCCACCTATTGAGTGTTAGAGCATACCTCACATGGGCATTCCATCACCATTACCCCTTTCCATTTTGGTGCTGATGACGATGCTGGACCTGCCAACATCAGGGGATCTCCCCGATATGAAGTCCCAACTAGACCTCACACTGTTTGGTTTAGGAATTCCATCTGGTACAATGGCCCAATTGTCATTATCTTAAATATATGCCTTAGCTCTTGCTTTTTAGCACGTGAGAGTGGTCTGCTTTGTCTTCAAACAATGAGGTTTGCATGCCTGGTGAGTGCTAGTGTTACTTGTGTCAAGGTTCTTTCACTGTAGAAAGAGAGGGTGGCAGTGAGTCTCAAGTCAGATGGGAGGAGGGACCAACTCTGTTAGAAACACACAACACAATAGGACATGCTCAACTTCTGGAGGAGCAATCCACATGGATGTGGCAGTCACAACAAACAAGGGAAGATAGCACGTAGAACACCCAATGGGTCAATCTGCACGAGTGCGACAATCATTATAGCAACTTTACATGAAAGGTTTTGTCTGATGTCTGAGGAGGTAACCAACACGGAAGGACAATGTTAACAACTTATACAACAATTTTTCATAAATATATGTATTAGAACAACTGAATGAGTTCAATTGTTTAACACAGGTTAAAGCAACATGTATTATAAGTGTTGAAGATAAATCTTACAAACAGTTACAATACATGTGTGAAAACATGCTGGCCTGTTAGCAGGCTTCTGAATTAAGCGAAAGTTACAAGACACATCGGTATGCCATTACATCACTAGCCCCATAGGCAGGGCATTGGAGCCACAGTTCACTCCTCAAGGAAAAGATTACAGACTCTCAAGGCTATGTGGGAGGAGCTAAGGTGAAAAGTCCTTTGCATGTACAAATGAGGGGGTATTTATAACCAAGGGTGAAACTAGCCCTTGTGACTGTTAGACTTCCCTCATGACTATTTGACTTTCATGCCTTTTCAGATTACATGACTCTTAAAATTACGAGTGGGTCTCTTGGACTTACACTTTACATTACATTCATTTAAACTACAGTATGGCCCATAATAGTGATGTGGCTAACATGACTCATGACACGAATCAACATGATAGTGATGGTAGGTTCATGCTGTTGCTGGTGTGCATGTCAATCTGCGGTGTTGTTGAGTGATGGATGTCTTCCTGGTGTATTGCAACTTCACCTCCACATGGAAAGGTGTGCAGAGTCTTGGATGGTCATTAGGTTCGCTTGATGTTGCATGTGCACATTGCTCCTTTGTTTGTACTTTGGCATGCTTGACATGTTTTTCCATTTGCAAAAATATGTCCTCACATGTTTAGTCGTTCATCTGTTCGTGAAACTGTCTCTTCGCATGTTTCATTTGTTCGCAAAACTATATCTTTGCATGTTTCATTTGTTCGTCCATTTACGAACAAATATCTTTGCATGTACTCTCCTTGTAGTCTACTATGATGCATGATCGTTCATTTTTGTATGCAAGTGTCCAGGAGAGAGGACAAGGCTACAAAATTGAATGGGGCGAGATTCAAGCTGGGATGCTAGCTTCGAGCACTGCTGGTGAAAATTGCGTTGAGGTCACTGGGAGACTGAGATGGACAAACCAAATCAATAGTGACTAATCACGGGATCTAACTCAGCTGGAGGGCAGATTTGTGCAATTTCTAGGGTGAGGCAGTTTAGGCAGCATATGGCCTTGGTAGCAAAAACTACATAATTCCTAGAGGGAGCAGGCTGCGGGCTTCAGGAGGCTTGGCAAAAAACGCTGCGCAGTTCCTGGAGGGAGCTGACAGTGGGCTGCGAGGTTTGCTGGAAACAAAAACTGCGCAATTGCTAGGAGGCTAATCTGCTGACCACCTTTGCACAGTTTCTACGCTAAGAAGGGTGTTGGGCTGCTGTGTGGCTTGCTCAGAAATATGCACAGTTTTTTGGGTGAGAAGTTGGTTGGCTTACAGGTGACTGGTTGGAAAAACTGTGCAATCTTGGAGGGGAGACATAGACAGACATTTTTTGTCTGTCTGGCCTGTATATGTAGTTTTCTGAGTTAGCGGAGTGGGAAAAGTATGCAACTTCTGCATAAAGTTTTAGGGGAGTGAGTCCTGGGGTGACTTCCCGGTCAAACTCTCCAGTTGACCAATAGGAGAGTTGGATGATCAGCTTGTAGTCAGTGTAGATTGAAATGGCTTGTTGGACACTTCTGCACTATTCTGGGTGACAGTCGGTCGAGTAGATTGCAAGGTGGAGGTCCAACTGTTAGAGGGTGATTTGATCGTTAGAACTTCAACAAAATAACTAAGTGTGTGAGATAGTGAATTTGTGCATATGCGAACATTGCGAACACACACTCAACATAACTTGATGACAAGATGCCTCAAACCATCAAGACAAATTATGCTCAACATGACTGATGAACAGTGTGAACGACAAGCATGATGCTTGTGATGGATCATTGCATGACCGTGATGATGCTTGCATGATAGTGTATATGAATTCATGTGTGAGTGTGACAGATGTTTACATAGCGAATACAACATATACACATGAAGAGAAACCTTGTGCACGACCAAAACATGGTTGCAAGCGCGACATTGTGACCAATCATGTAAAAGATGTTTGTTGAACGATCAATCAAGGAGGGTGAAAAGACTCAACATGGGCCCATGGGGTGAGCCCACGTGATTACAAGCATATAGTAAAAACTCAAGGGAGGCTCCGAAATTTGGATGCAGGCCAAAATTTTGGAGGGTGTTGCAACTACTACAACACTTGGTGACACACTGGTAGAACTCCAGATTCTCTGTTTTGGTTCATTGAAAACACAGGGCCTTGGTCTATTGGGGAGTATTGTATCACTGTGTGGGTTACTTTGGCTTCCACAATTACCACATGGACATATATGGATCACCTTTTGCTAACTCAGTTAAACACAGCAAAAGTCTCAGTTTGATCACAGTGTTTCGAAATCGGGAAGGGTAGTTTGGCTCGCGAGTTAATTTTATTTTTTCAGAGTATAAGTTTTCATCTCTGATGTCGTTCCTTTACCAGCAAGCCTGAATAGTACCCCAGTGGATTCACACAAGAACACACACATTGCTCCACTGCCAACGAGTCTGATTAGTACGCCGGTGGAGTTGCACGCTTCACCTCTCTACGTAGGAAGCCTTTCTCTTCTTTCGCCTTTGTATTTTTTTATTTATTTTTATAAGGACTGTGCATAGGCACTTATTTATTTTTGGAGTGGAAGAGGGATCTTGTCTTATTGAGATTATAAGAGGTTTTTCATTTATATAAGCATGTAAGACCTTTGACATATGTTTGCTCATTTAGATTTTCACCTTCTCTATTTCTACTAGTTGGATGAGCTTGAACACACAGAGAAGAAGGTTGAGTACATGCATGGGGTTTCCCAGTGTGTACATAGGTTCATGGTTGGACCCAAGCTCAGCTTGAAGACGGCTTATATTTTCCATCAAGACTTCATCGGCCGAAGGTTACCACCAGGGATAGTGAAGACAGACACAAGACTTGCCAAGTGATGCAGTGTCACAAGAATCTTAGATCTCAGCCACATACTCATTCAAAAGCCAGAACTCATTAAAGGGAAGAACTTATTTCCAAAAATAAAAATAGAATGATATTAATAAAACAAAGCAAAACAAAACAAAACTAGTAAGAAATGCCAACAAAACAACAAGCAAGCAAAGTGTTAGGCCCCTATATCAATAGGTGTCATATGTCATGATTGACTTGATGAGCTCTGTAATATGTTCATAACTTTTCTTGCTGCAAAGGTTTTCCATATTTTCAAAAAAATAAAAAATTTAAAAAATGTAAAGAGGGTATACCCTAAAAGAAAAATGAAAGGGTAAAATGAATAAAAATGGTAGAAAAAATGAAAGAAAATGAACCCCAATCAAAAGAAAGACCAGGAAAGTGTGCAAGTCTAAATGCCACTAGTTTTTCACTTTGTGTAATAAAAAATTGTGTGCAGCTTGTCACATATGCCACAATTCATGAATAGTCAAACTGTTTAAACTTGGATAATTCATTTTTCAATTTTATGCTTTAGAAATAGAGAATAAATATCTGACCAAACAGTGTAATCTTGGTAGATAAGTAGATAGGTAGAGTAAATAAAAAGGAGCTCAACAGTTTAACCTGAGCCCTTGGATGTAATAAGTGCAGATTTAGATAGGTTTTACCATGTAAAAGAAAAGGAAGATTTGATAAGGGTTTGCTAGTCTAAGTGCACCCAAATAAAGAAGTAACAATGCTAGGGTAAAGTAACTAGGGTAGGTAGTTGATGTTGCAGAATCATATGTGATGAATGATGTCTCTGAATGTGTTTATTTATCACTTTCATCACAAGGCTAAGGCATGCAGTACATTGAAAGAATTTCAAGCAAAGAAAAGTTAGAAGAATTAACTCCTCTTCTCATTTTCCCTAATTATTCACTAATTTCCCCTAAGTGCTAAGGTATTTTCTAAATTGGAGGGGCTCAGAGCATTTCTCTGACTTCTGGAGGGACCGGACCCTCGGCCCAATAATTTAAAAAAGGCTTAAGTGCTTAAAACCATCCATAAATCATTTATTTGACTTAATAAGTATTTTCCTAAGTAAAATCCTACTTTACTTAGGAAAAATACACAATATCACACAAAAACCCCTTTTTTCCATTTAAGCCTAAGTTAAATGCACAATTCTAATGTCTTTGCTTAGCGCTTTTTCATTACATTTTGTATTTTAATTTCTAACTCATATTACATAAATCCCGCACATATTCACCCTTTTCTCGTACTATTTAGATATATTAAAAACCCCCAAAAATATATATATCCTGCCCCTTTGGTTAGTTATAATCATAAAGACATGTTAACCAGAATTAACTAGTTAACTCGTAACTAGTTAACAGCCTAATCCTCCCGCTGCATGAAAAGGGATTAATTAACCCTCACGATTAATTAATAACCTCCCCGTCCATTCACAACAACCCCGATACAATTAATTAATCCCTAATTATGTTGGGCCACCGCTATTAAACCCTGCCGCATCGTGCCTCCCGTCAATCGTCAGATCGCACATCCCACATCCAACGACTATTAATGATTTTGCGCACCACTTTGTGACCAAGCGTTAACGTGCGATCACCAAACAGTTTCCGCAAAGTACCTCCGCCACACGTCAAGCATCCTATGGAATCGCTGGTCCAAGGATAATTACCGCCCATCCCCAAAAGCGGTGCGATACAAAACTGCTTACCGCTCTACTGCATAGACAAAATGTCACTTCAATCCCGCGCACGTCATTTGCCCGAAAACCAAAAACCCCCGCCAACCTTGAATTTGTTAATAAAACTAACAAACGTCATTTTCATTGTTCTGTACTGCAAACCTGTGCTCCCATGCAAAGAACGTCCAAGTCAGCTGTTCGAGGTTTCCAACCGCCACCTTGCTAAGAAACTCACAGCCGACACAGCCCGGAACCTGCTAGCACTACCAACACTACCAGCACCTGTTATTGCATTGTTCACTCCCCGAACACAAGTATTTATTTAGTTTCTGCCGAAATCCTACAAGTTCACATTTTACACTGCAATTGCACATAAAAGAACCCAATTTCATCACAATTCAGTCTTTGTTTCACCATATAAATTCCCACACCTGCTGTTTTCCCATTTCTCAGAGAAAACCTGAAATTTCCTTTCGAAATCCACAAGAACTAGAAATGGAAACCCCTGTAGCTCTGAATGTTACACCCATCAATTCTCCTCACAAAGATTTATACTATCTGCCTCTTATGGATAAAGACTTCCAAATAAAAGACTTATCCACTAATAAAAACCATCTTAAAGTCTTTTTCCAAGCTAGAGACAATTATCTGAATGGCTCGGACATTTTAGGACTGTGCGAATCTAATGTTCCCATGTATTTCCTCCCCTCAGTCCATGTTTTCCCTGATATAATTCATCAATGCCAAGCCAATTACAATCCTAACCTTAGAGAAGTTATGTCCCCAAGCCAAACAATCCTCTTCCTAATAACTGCTCAATCCATCAATGAAATGTTGCAATTCCACTCCAGTCAAGCTCTCACTCCCATTTTTATGGGATGTTTACTTGAGAAATCCACTCAATTGTCTCAGTCAGAACTGAACCGCATCTGTGAGACTTTCATGTTACAGAAACATCAACCCAAGGGCCCACCTCCTTATCTGCAAACTTTCTTTACAGAGGTGGGAAGAATTATTGTTGATATGATATCATTAGTTATGGGTTTCAACACTAGTGAGTATGTTGATGAGGTAACCCTAGTGTTGTTGTCAATTTTTACTCCTAGATAACCCCCTGTTGTTAAGTATGATTATGTCTTCTACATTGCTAAAAAGATTCATGACCAATTGTTGAGATTGGACAATGAAGGCATTTTCAAGTATACTACCTTCATAGATAATCTCATGTTGTATTATCAGTCAGAAAACTTTCCTTTCCCTGTCATGAAACTTGATACCAAAGGCAATCCAAGGTCTGTTTTTTTTTGGAGCCCCATATTCCATGCATCCTTTGAGTCCCCTTACTCCTATAATGAGTTCATTGATTAGTTTGTTCATCCAGCAACCACCTTATTGACAGGAGTTTCCCCTCCTAGGATCAGTGGTGATATTAAGAAGATCCTTCAGTTTTCCAAGCAGTACAGGATAGGTGATTGGTACCCATATAAGAAAAATACAGAAATTAGGATACACGGGTGTGAGTTCTGCCCTTTTAAGCTACCAAAGTATGTTCCAATGAGACTCTTTGCATTGGAATATTTCAGGCAAATGATAAATGTAGACCTAGTCCATTTTTATAATGCCAAGAAGAAAGCTCAGCTTAGAATCAAGAATAAGCTAGGCCCTTTTGTCTGCAACACTAGGGAGGCCTGGAAAGAAGCAGAAAGAATTTTAGAAGATCATCTTAAGTTACACAAAAGTTTTGGGTGGATACCATATGACCCTAACAACTTTATCTGTGATAGAAGAATGAAGAACAGATTGTCACCATACATTCACCATAGGATTCCAGAGATTGAACAATTTTCAAATATGGATGAATGGAGGGAAGGAACCCTAGTAGAAAATGATAGTGAACAGGTCAATATTGAGAATGTTGTTAGACACCTATACCAATAGGTTTCATGTTTCATGATTGGATATCAAAGGTCCAAATATGTTCAGCTTTGACAAATGCAAAGATTTCATATTTCCCTAAGAAGGCAATGTCTGTATCAGTTTTGATAAGAACTCAATTTTGATGGCTGGTCCAACAGTCTAATCTGGATCATGCCATGTTTTCAATTTTCATGTTGTAGAATAGAGAATGATATCTGTCCAAACTGTTAAATCTTGGCAGATCAGTAGCTAGGTAGAGAAACTTAAGGTTCCCAACTGCTAAATCTGGGACCTTGGAAGAAATAAGGGTAGCATTAGATAGTGAATGGAAGCAAAAAAGCCAATGAAAAGAAAAGGCATTCACAAGGGTTTGCAAGTCCAAGTGCACCCTCCAAGAAGGAACAAAAAATGCTAGGAGAAGTAGTGGGGTAGGTAGATGGGGTTGCAGAAATGGTGCCTCTTTCAAGATCAAGTTGCTGAAACATCTACAGAAGGAGTAACATACTGGAGCATGATTAATTTCCTTGTTTTCAATTGTTTTTCACTCATTACTAACACTCTTTCCAAGATGCACAGAGCACAGAAATTTATGTCTTTGTAATACTTTTATGGCTTTTAGAAGCCACATTTCTTGTGTAAAATCTCTTCATTTTCATGAACTCCTAATTACAAGTTACTTTCGGAGAAATCTTTGTTGAATCAGCCCTCACTCATCTGTTTCCTCCATATTAACAGCTAACTCTACTATCTAGCTCCCCATACCCCTCTATCCCTATTATTATAAACACTATGGTGTATAAACCCCACAATGCTTAAATATCCCCTCCCTGGCACTATAGCCATACCATTTTCTCCCTGGGACTTGAATTGACACCTGGTCAAGGTCAAGAACCCAATACTCACCCTTTGCACCACCTCAGACCACTCTCCATTCCCAAAATGCCATTTTTCCTCAAAAAACCCTCAAAACCTTGAAAAAACCCAAAAAATCACCAAAGGGCGGAAAACAGTGAAAAATTACCCTCCCCGCGCTTTATCCTAAGGTCGGGGGTCATTTCCCCTTTATATTTTATAAAATCCAGTTTGCCCCTTCTTTATATAGTCTGCGCTTTATAAATGATTTTCGCCCAAAACATAAAAACCCGCAAAAAACTATTAAACCTAAAGTCCCCGGCGCATTATTAAACTGAATATTTTAATCGCCGGGCGGGCCCCTTCCAAACTTGCACGACCAGTCGGAGGACCCGCCAGCCGTCCGATCTCCGCTGGCCGAGATCTAAGGGTGGGCGGTCAATGTCATGACCCGAAGTAATCGACCGATAACGTCCGGGGAGGGTGGTTTTCGGCCCGTACAGGGACGCGTGGCAGGCGCGGAGGCTGTTCGGAGCCCCTTCCCCGATACCACCTTGGCTCCAAAAGCGGTGCGGGGAACCCGCTTACCACCTTTCAGCTTACCGCCTGCCACCACCACGTCACCCTGACGTCACCTCGCCACCGCCCGCCCACGCGCCCCGTCACCCTCCACGCTGTATTGCCACTGCATCATCCTGCCACCGTGTCCCGCCACCCTGGCTAGCACGTCAGCGCCACGTCATCACTGTACGGCGGGCCCACCATGACGTCATGCTGACGTCACCAGCGGAAAAGCGCCAATTGCGTTATTTTACAAAAATTAACGTTATAACCGGCCAAATAGGCCGTTTTGTGTCATTTTCATTTGATTAAGAAAGAGAGCCGTTAAACGACCAGCTGGTGCGAAATTTGACCCCGGCAGCCAATTTGAAGAATCCAACCGTTCAAAAGCTCAGAACCACGGTGCCAAGCGTCCACAGCTTAGCTCGCAAGAGCCCAAGCCGGTTTATCCAGGTATTTAGCCAGTTTCCCCATTTCGCCCTTATTTTCTCAATTCTCTGTAAATCTGCCTATTAACTCCATAAAGGCCTTCGAACTCTGCTGCTCCCTATCACACTAAGCCTGTCAAGCAACCCACAGCACCTCGAAACTACAACTCAGCCAAACAGCGCTCATTTCGCGGGCTGAAACCCCGAAAAACCTTCCCAAGGTGCACGACATTGTTCCCTTTTGCCGAGTACAGTCCAATTGATGCTACAAACAGGCAAACCTGAGGAAACCCTGTGAAAATTCCCACTGACTAATCACATCCTGTGAATTTCACAAAAGAAAGTATAATTCAACTTATTAATTCCCTCTGCAAAGGAAGAACTCACTGTCTTAACAGTTGAGTTAAAGCCGGAAAGACTTCATTGCATAATTGAACCATTCTTCCGCAAACCAGCTCCTACCATGGCTTCCCCTGCAACTTCATCCATCAGTGTGGCCTCACAGAGTCAGACAAGCAAACAGCTGGAAGCCCAAACACTAGTTGATAAAGACAGTCTCATTGGAGACTTTGAAGGGAGCAGGGACTTTTTGCAAACTTTCAGTAGGATGAGGGAAGACCACAAGGATGGACATGGCACACATGGAATCTGGGAGTCAAACCTGCCCTACTACTGTCTCCCAGCTGTGAATGTTTTCCCAGAAATCATTCACCTCTGTGCTAATCATTATGATGCAGAGCACAGAGCCATCAGCACCTCATCAGGGAGGATCCTTTTTCAAATCAATGCTGAGACCATCAACAAAATGCTACATTTTGATCAAACAGAATTGTTGTTCCCATTCTCCATGGACCAGCTGATGGACGCTGGTGACAAACTGACTGATGAAGAACTACAGAGGATTAGCAGAGACTTCATGAGGCCTGAATGCCAGACCTCAGAGCCCCCTCCCTATCAGTATGATCAATTCAACGAGGTGGGCAGGCTATTACTGGACATGATAGCCTATGTATTGGGGTATCAGAATAGTGATCATGTGGACAGAGGCATGCTGGCAATGCTTTCTGTATACAGCCCACATAAACCCCCTACCAAAAAATACAACTTTGCCAAATTCATTGCCAACAAGATCCATGCCCAGCTGACCAAATTGGATAGACAGGGGGTCTTCAGGTACTCAGGCTACCTTTACCACATGTTCATGTACTATCATTCTGAAGCCTTCCCATGCTATATCAGAAAGCTGGATCAAACAGGAGAGAGAAGATATGTTATCTTCTGGACCTCAGTCTACCACAATGTGACAATTTCGCCATATACCTTTTGTGAATTTGTTGACCAATTTGTCTACCCACTCTGCTGCATGATAATGAAGACCCCACCTCCCAGAGTGTCCAGTGAGATCAAGAAAGCTCTGCAGCTTTCCAAGAAAAACAAAATAGGTGACTGGTACCTATATGAGCACCATACAATCTTCAGGATTTATGGATGTGAAGTCTACCCATATAGGCTCCCAAAGTATGTGCCAATGAGGTTATTTGCACTAGAATACTATAGGCAATTGGTACAATCAGACCTCACCCACTTCCATGAAGCCAAGAAAAAGGCTCACCTCAGCTTCAAGAGTGAAATGGGCCCCTTCGTTATGAATAGGAAGGAAGGCTGGGAGGAGGCAGACCTGATCCTGAAAAACAAATACAAGCTCTCCTATAGCTTTCGGTGGGTCCCCTATGATCCTCAAGGAGTCATCTCGGCCAGGAGAACCAAGTATAGGCTCCATGGCATCAAGCATTGCCAATACCCTCATATAGAACAATATGCCAATCTGCAAGAATGGCAACCAGATACTCTAGCTGAGAATCTAACTGAGGAGGAGAAAATGCTTAGGAATGTGAAGGAACTTGAAAAAACTATTGACCTCGATTATGTGCAGCAGGTACCCTTATTTTTGCCTTACACAGTAGGACAAGGGACCTCATCAAAAACAATTGTACCTCAAGCACCTTCAACATCTAAATCAGCCATGGACAAAGGTAAAAGCATAATAGGGGCAGAGGATAGGCAACAGGAACAGCAAACTGAGCAACAGGCTCAACAAGAGGCAGAGCAGCAGAAACAGAAAGAAACACACAAGGAGCAGGAAGAGGGAATAGAGCAGGAGGCCCAACAAAAAATGGAGCAGGAGGCCCAAATGGAAACAGATCAGCAATCAGGCCAGCAGCAAGAACAGGTGGAAAAGCCACAAAATGGGCTGCCAAAGACCTCTGCTCTCCAAACTCCACCCCCACAAATGCAGCAGTCCAGTGCCCCAGTATTACAGACTCCGGCACATGAAGAAAGGGGAACTAAAAGGCACAGAGAAGACTCCACTCCTCTCAGTGGACCTTCAGACCAGCCAGAGGCAAAAAGACAAAGGGCAGACTCCCCGGAAATAGAAGACATCACTGATGATGTCTTAGACATTGAAAAGGACAAAGAGAGCAGCCTTCAAACAGGAACAAGCTCCTTCCAGCAGGAGCAGAATTTACAAGTAGGTTTGGAGGTGGCCTCTCAATCCCAGCAGAGCAAGAAGCCTAAGAGCACCAAGGCTTCTTTCATAGAACTCAAGGCTCAGAATGAGCTATTGAGGCAGGAGGTGTACAAACAATTTATAGACGCTACACCTACCATGCAGGAAAGGCTGATGTCAGTATATGACATCAAACAAGAAAAGATGATATTTAGCCATTTCAAACCCAAGGTGCCGCAGCCTAAAAGTGCTGCAGATTATACCAAGACAAGGGTGGAGGTCCTGGCCATCAACATACATCCAATGGACCAAATTGAACTCCACAAACAGGCTGGAGAAATGGTGTATGCCACCCTTGTGGAGAAGGCCACATTGGCCTATGAGCTGAAGGAAGCACTAAAGAACACTAATACTCAGCTAGATGTGGAAAGACTGTCCTCCAAGGCCAAAGACACCAGAATAAAAACCCTTGAGGACATCATTGTTGACACAGGGTACGATCCTAATGACCCAACAGGGGTCAAAGCACTTATGAAGAAAAAGGATGATGACCTCAAGGCACTGAAAAAGAGGTTAAAGCTGCCACCAACTGAACATCCTCAGACGACAGAGCTTCTGGAGCAGAAAAAGATGGAGGATCAGCTAGACCTCCTGCTACAACAGGATCAAAGGATCAGGGAGTTGGAAAAGCAACTAGAGGGAGCATTACAAGAAAAACAGGGAGAATCTACTCCCCAAGCTCCTCCAACAGCAGCAACAACAGCAACAGGGGCCCATACAACAGAGGCAGCAGGAGCAACCACAACAGGCCAATAAGACAGCCAATCCATAGAAGACATAACCAAGGCTGTCAAACAAATGGAGCTCCAGGCAGATGAGATAAAGAAAGCCAAGGAAAAATTGGCAGAGCTGGAGGCAAAATATGACAAATCCAAGCAGACAGTGGCCGAGCAAGGCAGAGAAATAAAAACCTTGACAGCCAGGATAAAGGCTTTGGAAAAGGAACTGAACCTAGAAACAGCCCTGGCCGAAATAAAGAGAATTATATGGGCCAAAATAAGCAAGTCTATCACCCAGCAATGGAAGTCCATAAAGACCATCCATCAGCAGATGGAACTACTAAGACAAGCTAGGGTAGACATTGATAGGGCTAAAGCTGTGTTAGGTGACAGGCCAGATCAGGCCAATAAAATAGTAGATTACCTAAACAGACATGAGGAGGAGGAGTTAGCAGCCATGGGCATCCCAAATAGGACAGAAGCAGTCCTCCATGCCAAAAAGGTACTCACACTCAGAGGCTACGTACAGGCAGTAGAGAGAAAATGCTTTGATATAACAAAAGACGTGGAGGAGTTCAGGGCCAAACTGGTGGAGCTGCAAGCAAGAGGCCTGCCCAGTCTGTTGAGCAGTCAAGGAAAACTGATTACCCTTGACCAGTTTGTCAACAGAATGGAGACATACATGGAGAATCAGATCACTGCATCTGGCAGTTCATCTGAACAGAAAGGGCCTCCTTTAGGGCAAGATTTGTATAATAAATTGGGAGGCCTATTCTTCATTGAAAATGAGGTCAATCACCTCTTTGAAACTCCTCCCAATTTCTTCAAGTACACAGAAGCTGATGAGACTTTAATCAAAATCAGAAGACATCAGATGCCCAAGGAAGATTGGTGGCAATCCATGCTCAGAATTCTGCCACGTTAGCTTCAGTCATTCGGTTACCAAGAGGCCAAGTCAAAAGCAGTCATAAGGCCACATACTTTTAAAGCAGATAATAGGAGTAAGGGCTCAGATGACTTAGATCAGAAATCAGTTGTTAAAGACAACATGGAAATGAAGATGGATATTTTCCTCATCCCTCAAGATGACTCTGCTCAAAGACACTTCTGTGAAATTCAGCATGCAGACAAAGGCTTGTTCCCGTAATGGAATTCATGGTTTGTATAGTTTCATACGGAAGGATCAAGACTAAATGAAATGTTTGAGAAGGATGGAAAATACAGGACAGCATGAGGATAAAGCAAGCATTCAAGGCACTTAAAGGCAAATTAAGCAGAAGGGCCATGACAGCTCACCAAAAGGACATACAGCCGCACAAAAGGCCATTCAGCAGTTAATTCAAAGCATTCAGCCTACTTCAACCAACTCCATAAAGCTCCAGATGTCAAAATTTCTCTGACAGCAGTTAATAGCTTTTATAGCTCACTAAAGATTGTAATAACTTCTCATCTACTTTCTCTGTCCCAATGTAAGAGATATTTTTCCGCTCAGATGACTCATACCTGAGATATTTTGTAAACAAACTCCTATATATTCCCCCTCAGTTTGATTAGGGGGGGTTGGACTCCGGATGTAAGAAATTCTTCTGAGAAATTCTCTGTGAACTCTGTTATTGTAAAACTTTGCAGACAGTTTAATACAAAGGCAGTGGGATTTCTTCAATGATGTGTTGTCTCTTGGTCTCTTGATGGGTGTGGATAAAAGGTGCAGGATTCTTGATCATTACATGGCTCAATAAGTTTTCTTATGGCTCCTTATTTCACATAAGTTTCCTGTTACTCCATATGTTTCTCATGTTTTCTGTATGTTTAAAACTCTAGATAGTACGGAAAAAGGATAGCCTCAGGATTTAGTCAATCACTACCCTGAGCTCAATCTGAACTGTCTCATATGTTTTCTTTCTGTTAAGGTGTTTAAAGCGTAATTCTTAAATGCTACCTTTAAAACCATACCATCACTGTGCTTTGTTGTTTAAGAATTCAAGTGATTGCTCTTAGGTAACAAGCATCTTTCACAAAAATTCAGCTCAAGTAACGAAATCTTAGCTGCTCATTGCTAGTTGTATTCACCTCATTCTTAATATTCACAGTTTGTTTCATGAAATGCACACAGGCCCTGTACTTTTTCCTCCTCACCTAAATCAAGATTTCAAGAGAAAACAGTCTTAGACCCCATTGCCCAATGGATTAATCTTTCCTGCTGATATACTTTAAAGGAAATCAGAAGCATCCTCCCAACCAAACACACAAAAAAAACAACAAAAACACATCTGATAACTAGCCTAACACCCTCACTGAAAGCAGTGACAAACCTGATAGAGAGAGCCCTCTCTGACTGCAGCTGGGCTAGAAGCTGCAGCCCAAAGACTGGTTAGTGGTTACCCCGGCCGTATTCTCTTAGGAGTCAAAGAGAACAACCTGGGTGTTAACATAAATGGCGACTCCACTGGGGACTTCAGGACCTAAAGCCTAAAATCTGTCAAGAAATCACACTCACAGTCTGAATATCAGTTAAGACACCTCTAAAATGCTCCTATACAATCACTTGTAGCCTTAAGGGAGAGCTGAACCAGACCCCTGTTTACACTTTACAGATACACAGAGTTCTTTGAGCTCCTGACCAGTCCTCATTAAAACAAACTTCAATAAAATCTTATAGGACTAGCTTAGAAACTGGCTCCCAAGAAGAACCTCCGGTACACAAGGAATCACCCCGATCCCAACCCTCCCACTATCTTCGAAAATCCCAATACCATCCCTAGATTGGTTAGGAACCAGCAGACCCAAGATCGTTTTGCTGATAGCAGTCCACAGCCAGAGCTTCCTAACTCAATCCCCACTCCAGTCAAGATCCTATTCCGTTCTACTCCTAACTCCCCCAGTTCCCCATCAACATCCCAAAATTCCCCACCAATCCCTTCTTCTCCCACACAAGTTCCCTGCCCCCACACTGTTATAACTTCTATACCTTTTACCCCTGTGATACCTGTTGTTCTTACTGTCCTAGTTTTCCAAGTTAACCCCCAGAATCCAGCAAATATGGCCAGATATGCACCTCTGCAACTACCTGCCAATCCGGTGGCCTTACCTCAAGATTATCAGGCCAAGATAGCATACTTTGACTCCACTGGACCTTATTCTGCCATCCAACATGCTAAGAGAATGCAAGATCACTTTGAAAACTATGAAATAGATGATGAAACAGTAAGGATGAGAATATTTGTTCAAAGCCTAACAGGGGATGTAAGAACATGGTTTAGGTCTCTACCTGCAAACAACATTACTACCCCTGATGAGCTCTACCAATCCTTTACAAACAGATGGGAGAAAAAGAAGGACCCCCTACATATACTTGGTGAATATGATATGATTAGAAGAGGTCCCCAAGAGACTGTTTTGGAATATTGTGCCAGGTTCAATAATGTCTATAATGCTATACCTCAAAATCTAAGACCTCCCCCGGATTTAGCTTTATACAAATTCCCAGATGGATTTGACCCGGATATGGCCTATCAATTAAAAGAAAGAGCCCCTCAAACCCTTGAAGAAGCTCAGAGAGTTGCTGTGACTGTTGAAGCAAACCTGATTGCTAAGAGGAATAGGGCAAAAGTAGAAAAGAGGGTAGTTTTCAAAGAAGAGCCCTCAGCCTTGGACCAAAAATTAGATGCAATAATTTCTGGTATGAAGAGGTTAGGGGATAGGGTAGAATCTGTGGAAAGAAAATCCTCATGGGAAGCACCATCAAACAATCCTAATAGGAATCCAAATTTTAGGAGGAACCCAAACGCTGGTGGCAACAAAGCCAATAATGACCCTGAAATAAGACCACCATTTCAGGAAAACTATGCTGAGGCATCCACATCTGAAGAACAAGCAGAAGACACTCATATCCACCTAATGGGGCTTGATAATAAACACCAGGTCTTCCTAAGTCAAGAAGATCAGGACGAAGAGGATAGGAATCAGTTTCAGACTAGTTCAGGGGAATCATTTGATTTCAAACAAGGATATGACACTGCTGTCTATGAGGTTCACAAAAAGTACAAATTAAGAAGTAGGACTGTGAATGTAACACAACCAGAGAAAACTAAAGATAAAATACAGCCTGAAGGTGCCACAGTTTTTCAACCAAAGAGCACAACTGATTCTCCCTTAAAAGAGGTAACTGTTGAAGACATCACGGAACAGTCACTGAACTCACCTACTTCATCAGTTGAGCAGCCCAAATCAAACAAAGAGCCTCAAAAGGTGATCAACAAGAACAGACCTCAAAATCAGGAACAAACTTCAGTAGATAAAGAAAGTAGGCTTACCAATACCACTAAAGCACAAACAGAAAAACCCTTTGATTTGGAAACTGAAATTGGAAAACTGAAAATAACAATACCTCTAGTAGAATTAGCCAAAAACGAGATCTATAAACAGCAGATTCAAAGATCTCTGCTACTCACCCATACTAAAGGCAAAGATAATGTAGATAATGTCAATGTATTGGATGAAACCCCTGAATTGCTTTTCGGACCAGAGGTTGATGGAAAAATAGCAAGCTCAGGAATCCTACCCTTCTATGTCAGCTTGCATGTACATGACAAAATACTACACAACGCAATGCTTGACTCAGGTGCCTCACACAACTTAATGCCCAAATCTGTGATGGAAAGATTGAATTTGGACATCACTAGACCATACAAAGACCTCTACTCATTTGACTCCAGCTAGGTCAAGTGTTTAGGCCTAATAAAAGACCTATGTGTGTCCTTAGTCCAATACCCAAACAAAACAATCTTAATGGATGTGGTTGTTGCTGACATCCCACCAAAATATGGAATGTTGCTATCAAGATCATGGGGAGCCAAGCTCCAAGGGTCTCTACAATTGGATATGTCTTATGCTACTATTACAGTCTTTGGTCAACCCAAGAGGTTGTATAGAGAGTCCTTAATGAAATACATGGTCAGTAGTACAGAGAAGCCTCAAAACTTCCCCATTTATGCTGTCCATTCCGACATAGACTCATACATCCTTTACAATGACAATACAAACAACAACCCCAAGGGAAAGGCTCATATAGTTAAAACAAATCAAATTGCTGAACAAGGAGAGCCTGATATCCAAACACAGACCGAATCAAGCTATGCCAAAAGTCTGAACCACAAAACAAACGACAGTGAAGCAACCGTAATTGAACAAAACAATGAAAAAGGAGCCTTCCTAGAAAACAAAGCAATTCTACCAAGTCAGGAGGATGTCAAGCAAACAAAGCCCATCAATCAGCCCATCCTGCAAATCACCAATTCACCCCACACAGACCTCATTCAAAACCCCTCAGAAAAAGAAACCTTGTGGTTCCTAGAATTTGATGGATCAGTTAACAAGCTAGGGGCAGGTGCAGGAGTGTGGGTGCATAATAAAGAGGGTAGCCACGCAGAAGGAAGAGCTTACAGACTGAACTTCAGATGTACTAACAACATGGCTGAATATGAGGCCCTTCTATTAGGCCTCAAGTTGGTACATTCTCTGAAAATTACTAGTATATCAGTCCTAGGAGATTCAGACTTGGTTATCCAACAGGTTAAAGGCAATTTTGTTGCTAAAGACAACAGACTCAGGTCTTACAGAGCTGCTGCCACTCAGTTGCTTAGCTCCCTTGCTGATTTCCAGATCACCAAAATTCCTAGGGCCCAGAACCTACATGCTCACAGCCTAGCCATGTTTGCAAGTACTTGCAAGCTGCCTTTTGACCCCAATCACCGTTTCACAGCCGAGGTGAGACATAGACCATCAATCCCAAACAACATAAAAGACTGGCAAGTGTTTGACAATGACAAACAAATCAACAACTTCCTGACTTTGCAAGAAGAATTTTCAGGTTTGAAAATAGACACAGATCCAGCAAGTCAATCACAAATACTTGAGCCAGCAAGTCAATCACAAATACTTCACCTGAAACACAGCCAAGTACTCTCACCTAAAACAGTCTACCAATTGCTTAAACCTACAATTTTCAACCAAGATAACATTCAGAAAATCCAACAGATCGAGTGTGAACAGATGCCTATGGATGAAATTGAAATAATACAGCTGAAGAGCAACCTTCTGCCCATAGGTTTAGCTCCATTGGAAGACATGTTTGATTCTAATGATGTCCCTGATAAACCAAAATTTGAACCCCTAAACACCACCATTGAAGAACACAACATAGGGTCAGTTCAAAGCCCCAAAATCATAAAACTATCAGCTGCATTACCTCCTGATCAAAAGCCCAAATACATTGATTTGTTTAAAGAATTTCAGGATGTGTTTGCATGGAGCTATTGGGACCTTAAGTCCTATGACACCTCTGTCATACAGCACACAATCCCGCTCAAGCCAAATCAGAAACCCTTTAAACAAAAATTGAGGAGAATAAATCCCATGCTCCTCCCAGCAATGGAACAAGAAGTTCAAAAGATGTTTAAAGCAGGAATAATAGCACCAATCAGATTTTCTGATTGGATTTCAAACCTAGTCCCCACAAGGAAGAAAACAGGTGAAATTAGGCTCTGTGTGGATTTGAGAAATCTCAACCAAGTGTCACTAAAAGACAACTACCCCCTACCAAAAATGTACCATATATTGCAGAGAGTAGTAGGGGCTTCAAGGATCTCCTTATTAGATGGCTTTTCAGGTTTTAACCAGATTCTGGTTCATCCTGATGATCATGACAAAACTGCATTCACAACCCCATGGGGAACCTTTAAATATGTCAAAATGCCTTTTGGTTTGAATAATGCAGGGGCCACATTCCAAAGAGCAATGGACATTGCTTTTGCCAAAGAAATACATGACTTCCTAGTCATCTATCTGGATGACCTTACACCATTCTCCAAATCAGACCAAGAACATCTAAATCATCTCAGACAAATTTTTCTAAAATGCAGAAAATTTGGAATATCATTAAATCCCAAAAAATCCATTTTTGGTCTAGAAGAAGGCAAACTGCTGGGTCACATTATCTCCAAGGATGGCATTAGAATTGATCCAGACAGAATCCAAGCCATTCAACACATGCCCCATCCCAGAAACATAAAGGAATTACAAGCCTTTTTGGGGAAAATCAACTTTTTAAGAAGATTTATCCCAAATCTGGCTGAACTTAGCAGACTGCTTAACAATATGCTCAAGAAGGATTCCAAATTTAAATGGACAGTAGATGCTAAACAAGCTTTTGAAAGCATCAAATTTGCTCTTACCCAAACTCCTGTCCTAACCAGCCCACAATTTGATAGGGATTTCATCATTTTCTCTTTTGCCTCTGAACATACAATTGCTGCAGTGTTGCTTCAAAATGACGATTTAGGAAACGAAAAACCCATAGCCTTCTTCAGCAAAGCTCTAAGAGACACCCCCCTCAAATATCAAATCATGGAAAAACAGGCCTATGCCCTGGTCAAAGCCATAAAAGACTTCAGGATCTATATCCTCTATTCTCACATAATTGCCTATGTACCAAGTCCAATTGTCAAAGATATACTCACACAGGAGAATTTGGAGGGCAGAAGAGGCAAATGGATAGCAAACATTTTAGAATTTGACATAGAAATAAAGCCTACCAAACTCATTAAGGGGCAGGGCTTGGCTAAACTAATGTCTGAAACAAACTTCCAAGCCCTTGACATCAACCAACTAGACAGTGAACAGGAGCTGGCGACTCCACAGATCAATGTAGCCTTTGAGCAATCCCCTTGGTATTCTGATATCTGTTATGTATTGCAAAACCTGTGTGCTCCCCCAGGACTGTCTAGAACTAAGAGTAGGTTTGTCAAAATGAAAGCCTCAAAATTCTGTGTCATGGAAGAAAAATTTTTTTGGAGAAACCATGAGGGCATCTTGCTAAACTGTCTAACTAAAGATGAAGCCAACAAAATCATGGAAGAATTTCATGCAGGAGAGTGTGGTGGGCATCGTTATTGGAAATCAACTGTGAATAAAATACTAAGAGCTGGATATTACTGGCCCACTATCTTTTCTGATGTCAAAAGATTCACCACTGCATGTCATAAATGCCAAGTGTTTGAAGGCAAGAGACAGCTGCTGCCTTTACCCCTCAGACCGATTGCAACAGAGAGACCATTTCAGCAATGGGGCTTGGATTTCATTGGTGAAATCAACCCCTCCTCTTCAGGTCAGCACAGGTGGATTCTCACAGCAACAGATTACTTTACAAAGTGGATCGAAGCAATCCCATGCAGGCAAGCAAATGACTCTACCATCATCCAATTTTTGGAGACAAACATTCTGGCTAGATTTGGATGTCCTGACAAAATAATAACAGATAATGCTGCTGCATTCAGATCTAAAAAAATGGTCAATTTCTGTCATAAATTTCATATTACACTGGGCCACTCCACAGCATATTATCCCCAAGGCAACGGGCTGGCAGAATCCTCAAACAAAAGTCTGGTGAACATGATCAAGAAAATATTAGAGGAGAACAAGAAAAATTGGCACAAGAAGCTAGTCAATGCAGTATGGGCAGACAGATTAACAACCAAGAGATCCATTGGGGTCAGCCCTTATGAATTAGTCTATGGCTTAGAGGCTAAATTCCCTTCATCATTAGGAATCCCAGCTATGAAGATACTCCAGGAGTGCCAAGCTGAGCCTAATGACATGCAAAGAAGGATAAATCAGGTCATCTGTTTGCAGCAAACCAGGGAGGAGGTTTACAACAGAGTTCAAGTGCTACAAGAAAAACTAAAGAAGGCTTTTGACAGAAGGACCAAAGCAGAGGATTTCAACATAGGGGACAAGGTCCTCAAGTGGGACTCAAGAAGAGAGAGCAAGGGTAAGCATGGAAAGTTTGACTCCCTTTGGAGAGGACCATTCTTAATACAATCTGTACAAGGAAACAACACCTACTTTCTGCAAGATTTGGACAAAACTGATTTAGAGGAAGGGCCTGTCAATGGTAGGATGCTCAAGCATTATTTTGACTACTTTCCATGAACAGAGCTGACCTGTTTTGTACATAGTTTGATATAAATAAATCCTGTATATGTTGTATATATTCTTCTTTTTGAAAGCATGAAGGTGAAATCATTTTGAAAAGCATTACAGACAAAGAATGGAATTGAAAAACAGGCTGTGTTTCAATTTATTAGTCTACAATTTGAGGAATTTATGATAAACAACACTCCAAAGTTTCAGAGAAGCAGCCACAGGATCCAGGCACACTGACCCGCTGTTCTTGGTCTTTCCAAAAGAAAAACCATCCCCATGTGGAGCCACTGTTAGATACCTATACCAATAGGTTTCATATTTCATGATTGGATATCAAAGGTCCAAATATGTTCAGCTTTGACAAATGCAAAGATCTCATATTTCCCTCAGAAGGCAATGTCTGTATCAGTTTTGATAAGAACTCAATTTTGATGGGTGGTCCAACAGTCTAATCTGGATCATGCCATGTT
Organism: Pinus taeda; assembly: GCA_000404065.3. NCBI lineage: Eukaryota > Viridiplantae > Streptophyta > Pinopsida > Pinales > Pinaceae > Pinus > Pinus taeda. Next base: position 40,975 of record APFE030147245.1, read on the forward strand.
TTAAATTTCCATGTTGTAGAATAGAGAATGATATCTGTCCAAACTGTTTAATCTTGGCAGATCAGTAGCTAGGTAGAGAAGCTTAAGGTTCCCAACTACTAAATCTGGGACCTTGGAAGGAATAAGGGTTGCATTAGACAGTGAATGAAAGAAAAAGGCCAATGAAAAGAAAAGGCATCCAAAGGGTTTAGCAAGTCCAAATGCACCCTCCAAGAAGGAACAAAAATGATAGGAAAGCTAGTTGGGTAGGTAGCTGGGGTTGCAAAAAAGTTGTCTCTTTCAAAGACTAAGCTTGCTGGAACATCTACAAGAAAGGCAATACACTGGTGCATGACTAATTCCCCTGTTTTCATGTGTATATTATTCCTTACTAACACCCCATCACCCTCTGATGTATGCAGCAAGCTCAAAGATTGTCATGATATCTATGGCCTTCAAAAGCCACATTTTTTGTGTAAAAACTCTTCATTTTCATTTACTCCTAATTACAAGTTACTTTCAAAGAAATCTTTGTTGAATCAGCCCTCACTTATGTGTTTCCTCCATATTAACAGCTAACTCTACTATCTAGCTCCCTATACCCCTCTATCCCTATTATTATAAACACCATGGTGTATAAACCCCACAATGCTTAAATATCCCCTCCCTGGCACTATAGCCATACCATTTTCTCCCTGGGACTTGAATTGACACCTGGTCAAGGTCAAGAACCCAAGACTCACCTTTTGCACCACCTCAGACCACTCTCCATTCCCAAAATGCCATTTTTCCTTGAAGAACCCTTAAAAACCCTCAAAACCTTGAAAAACCTAAAAAAATCACCAAAAGGGCGGAGTACAATGAAAATTACCCTCCCCGCGCTTTATCCTAAGGTCGGGGGTCATTTGCCCTTTATATTTTATAAAACCCAGTTTGCCCCTTCTTTATATAGTTTGCGCTTTATAAATGATTTTCGCCCAAAACATAAAAACCCGCAAAAAACCATTAAACCTAAAGTTCCCGGCGCATTATTAAACTGAATATTTTAATCGCCGGGCGGGCCCCTTCCAAACTTGCACGACCAGTCGGAGGACCCGCCAGTCGTCCGATCTCCGCCGGTCGAGATCTAAGGGTGGGCGGTCAATATCATGACCCAAAGTAACCGACCAATAACGTCCGGGGAGAGTGGTTTTCGGCCCGTACAGGGACGCGTGGCGGGCGCGGAGGCTGTTCGGAGCTCCTTCCCCGATACCACCTTGGCTCCAAAAGCGGTGTGGGGAACCCGCTTACCACCTTTCCACTTACCGCCTGCCACCACCACGTCACCCTGACGTCACCTCACGTCCGCCCGCTCCCGCGCCCCGTCATCCTCCACGCTGTATTGCCACTGCATCATCCTGCCACCGTGTCCCGCCACCCTGGCCAGCACGTCAGCGCCACATCATCACTGTACGGCGGGCCCACCATGACGTCATGCTGACGTCACCAGCGGAAAAGCGCCAATCGCGTTATTTTACAAAAATTAACGTTATAACCGGCCAAATAGGCTGTTTTGTGTCATTTTCATTTGATTAAGAAAGAGAGCCGTTAAACGACCAGCTGGTGCGAAATTTGACCCCGACAGCCAATTTGAAGAATCCAACCGTTCAAAAGTTCAGAACCACGGTGCCAAGCGTCCACAGCTCAGCTCGCAAGAGCCCAAGCCGGTTTATCCAGGTATTTAGCCAGTTTCCCCCATTTCGCCCTTGTTTTCTGAATTCACTGTAAATCTACCTATTAACACCATTAAGACCCGCAAATTCTGCTGCCCCCTATCACACTAAGCCTGTCAAACAACCCACAGCACCCTGAAACCACAACTCAGCCAAACAGTGCTCGTTTCGTGGGCTGAAACCCCGAAAAACCTTCCCAAGGTGCACGGCATTGTTCCCTTTTGCCGAGTACAGTCCAATTGATGCTACAAACAGACAAACATGAGGAAACCCTGTAAAAAATTCTCATTGACCATTCACATCCTGTGAATTTTACAAAAGAAAGTATAATTCAACTTGCTAATTCCCTCTGCAAAGGAAGAACTCACTGTATTAACAGTTGAGTTAAAGCCGGAAACACTTGATTGCATAATTGAACTATTCTTCCACAAACCAGCTCCTACCATGGCTTCCCCTGCAACTTCATCCATCAGTGTGGCCTCACAGAGTCAGACAAGCAAACAGCTGGAAGCCCAGACACTAGTTGATAAAGACAGTCTCATTGGAGATTTTGAAGGGAGCAGGGATTTTTGCAAACTTTCAGTAGGTTAAGAGAAGACCACAGGGATGGACATAGCACACATGGAGTCTGGGAGTCAAACCTGCCCTACTACTGTCTCCCAGCTGTGAATGTTTTCCCAGAAATCATTCACCTCTGTGCTAATCATTATGATGCAGAGCACAGAGCTATCAGCACTTCATCAGGAAGGATCCTTTTTCATATCAATGCTGATACCATCAACAAAATGCTACACTTTGATCAAACAGAATTGTTGATCCCATTCTCCATGGACCAGTTGATGGACGCTGGTGACAACCTGACCAATGAAGAACTACAGAGAATCAGCAGAGACTTCATGAGGCCCGAAAGTCAGACCTCAGAACCCCCTCCTTATCACTATGATCAATTCAGTGAGGTGGGCAGGCTATTACTGGACATGATAGCCTATGTATTGGGGTATCAGAATAGTGAACATGTGGACAGAGGCATGCTGGCAATGCTTTCTGTATATAGCCCACATAAACCCCCTACCAAAAAATACAACTTTGCCAAATTCATTGCCAACAAGATCCATGCCCAGCTGACCAAATTGGATAGACAGGGGGTCTTCAGGTACTCAGGCTACCTTTACCACATGTTCATGTACTATCATTCTGAAGCCTTCCCATGCTATATCAGAAAGCTGGATCAAACAGGAGAGAGAAGATCTGTTATCTTCTGGACCTCAGTCTACCACAACGTGACAATTTCACCATACACCTTTTGTGAATTTGTTGACCAATTTGTCTACCCACTCTGCTGCATGATAATGAAGACCCCACCTC